>PVIA01004135.1:0-147114 GCA_004024845.1 Tonatia bakeri
TGCACGCCTCTGCCCCGCGAACTCCGCACCCGGCCTCCCCACACCCCGAGCTGCGTCCCCTGCGCTCTGGGGGGCCGCCTGGCGGCGCCTCGGCTCTTCCTTCTGGCACCGCAGACGGGAGCTGCGTTCAGACTGCAAGATGGTGCCACCGTCGTCGGGCCGTCACCTGCGTGCCTTCCCCCTCCGGGACCACGGCTTACAGACAAAACTGTGAAGCCGGTGCCACTGACAGTAGCTCCCCGAAGTTTTAAGTGCTTGCTTTTGAATCTAACAGAGGATGTCTAGGCTCTGTAAACTGAAAGCCACGCAAGGCTGGTGGGAGGAGTCAGCGCGACCTCTGAAACAGAGCGAGGTCCCGGGGCGTGGCTTGGAAGACCCGATCCGCGGGGTCAGGATGACAGTTCCCCCAAATCCGTCCACAGATCCCATCCCAGCCCCGTGGAAACCCCAGCAGGGTATTTTTGTAGAGAGCAAGGCTCTGATTTAAACACTTGTATGGAATGACAAAGCAATTAGACTAACCACGACATATGTGGAAAAGGACAAAGTTGAAAAACTCACACACTTCCTGGATTTTTCATAAAGATGAAAACCAAGTCAATGTAAAAATAATAGTCTTTCAACAAATGGCACTGGAAAAACTGGACACCCATATGAGAGACGGAGAGAGAGGAAATCCTCAACCCAACCTCACACCTTACATAAAAATTAGCCAAGCCCTGGCTGGCGGCTCAGCCGGTTCGGTTCCCAGCCAGGGCACACGCCTGGGTTGCGGTCCAGGCCAGGTTCCCAGTTGGGGGGCGTGCGAGAGGCAACCACACATTCATGTTTCTCTCCCTCTCTTTCTCCCTCCCCCGCTGTCTACAATAAATGAATAAAATATTTTTTAAAATTAACCCAATATGAAGCACAGCGTTAAATGTGAAATATAAAACTACAAAACTCTTAGAAGAAAACATAGGGGAAAATCTTTATGATCTTAAGTTAAGCAAAAAATTCTTAGATCTAACACTAAAACCATGATCCTTAAAAGAAAAAGTTGATGAAGTGGACCTTGTTTTTTCCTATTTTTTAAAGATTTGTTTATTTATTTTTAGAGAAAAGGGAAGAAAGGGAGAGAAACATTAACTGGTTGCCTTTTGCACACCCACTTCCAGGGACATGGCCCACAACCCAGGCATGTGCCCTGGCTGGGAAATTAACCGGAGACCCTTGGGACCACAGGGTGGTGTTCAGTCCACGGAGCCACACCAGCCAGGGCTGCACCTCATTTAAAACAACAACAACAACTTTGCTCTGAAAAGAAAAAAAAAAAACGCTGTTAAGAGAATTAGGAGATAAGCCAAAACTGGGGAAAAAATTTATAAATTGCCTATCCAAAAAAAGGAGTTGTGTTTAGAATACATAAAGAACTCTCAAAACCCAACAACAAGAAAATAAACAATTAAATTTAAAAAGGGTTGAAAGATTTGAGCAGACACTTCACCAAACAAGACCTAAAAATGGCAAAGAAGCCCATGAAAAAATGCTCAACACCATTCATTAGTCACCAGAGAAACGCGAATACAGCCCCGAGAGTCCCCACTCCAGACCTATTTGAATGGTTAAACAAAAACAACGGACCACGCCAAGTGTGGACACGGGTGTGGAGAAGCTGGAACTCACTCAGAACGGTATGGCATCGGGATAATGTTTGGGCGGTTTCTTGTAAAATTAAAAATATACTCTTTGGCCCAGCAAGCCCTCTTCTGGTTATTCACCCAAGAGATGAGGAGTTACAGCCACACCAACACCTACACACTGAATGTTTGTAGCGGCATCACTCATCGCAGTGAGACGCTGCAGACACCCAAACGTCCTTCAGCGGGAGAACGGACAAGCGTGAGTGCCTCCGTACAGTGAACGCTCCTCAGCAGTGAAAGAAACCCACGCCTGCCGCCACGACCACGTGCAAGGCTCTCTGAGCGTTGTGCTGGGTGTCCTTGAGCATATATGACATTCCAGACAAAGATGTGAACAGATCAGTGATTTCCAGGGCTCAGGGGACAGTCTGACTGTAAAGAGGCAGCGTGAGGAAATTTGGGACTGTTCTCTGGTCTCACTGAGTGGGTGGTTACCCAAATCTATGTTAAAATTTATAGAAGTATATATGACCCCCCAAAAAACTGCATCTAATTAAAAAACCTCAACTCTACATGAAAAATGACTTTTGTTACACCTGCTCCAGCTTTTCCAGCTATCGTCCCGCTCTGCCTTCTTGCCCGGCTACCTCCCCAAACATTGAACTTTCTGTCTCCTGGGCCTTCTTCCTCCCTCCAGTCCAGCGGCCCACTCCCATGTCCGCGCCCTGGACCTCACTGTCCCCAGGAACCACTCTGCCTCCGGAATCCGCCTTCGCTCAGACAAACCGCTCTCTGGACCAGCGATTTTCTACCGTTTTTATCTCATAGTGCGCATTAACTAATTACTGAAATTCCTGTATACTACATTTCTTTGCTGATATGAGAAAAAAAAGAGGTATAATTTTCATTGATTTACAAAAAAAAAAAGTATTACCTACCCTTTTTGCTCCAAAGTGGCTTTTTAAAAAATCAGGTGTCCGTGCTTGTAGATAAGGATTTCTAGTACCAGGAACTAACCAACCAGACGCAACCTTATTGTGCATGGTGACCAATAAGACACAACCCTAAGATATGACCCATATGTTTGTGGTTCAAGGCGGGGCAGTCCCACCGGACGGCTGATGCTGTGTTGGCTGTCATCCTTTTATAATTTGACACTCTGAGGGAAAAAAGGTCAGTGTCCCTGACTAAGCCATCAGGTATGGTATGTTTCAGAAACTCAGGCAGCGCTCCGGTTGGAAATCGTTGCTCTAAGCCATCCTCAGGGATGCCACAGCCACCAGACGGCAGGTGGGGGAGGCATTTTGGGTTGTCAGGGTTGAGGGGGGAGGACACCAGTGGTACTGCTAAACATCCTGTAATAGTCGGCATAGCATCCGTGCCAAAGAACTCTCTAGCTGCAGACGTCAAGGGAGCCAAGACTGAGAGACCCCACGTGAACCTGCCTGTCACCCCCAGACTCTCCCGCAGCCACACCAGCCCGACCCACAGCCACCCCCTCCTCTGGTCTTCAGTCCTGTCTCCCAGCTGGCAGCCTCTGGTCCCTCCCCTCACCCACTGCAGGGTGAGAATTCTCGTCTTAGTCACGACTCTGAATGATAAGACAGTGCGGTCACTATGGAAAAGATCTGGCAGTTTCTTATAGTTATACACACACCTACCCTTTAACCCAGCGTTTTACCCCTAGATAGTTACCCAAGAGGACTGAAAATATTTGACCGCAAAAAGACTCACATACAAACGTTCATAGTAGCTTTGGCCACATTAACCCCAGACTGAAAACAACCCAAGAGCCCATCACAAGAGAACAGAAACATGAGTCATGGAATGCATCCACTGTATCCATATAATGGAATACTTTTCTGCAGTAAAAATGAGTGAACAGATGCATCCAAGAACCTGAATGAATCCCAAAAACGTTAGGCTTCCATTCTATGAAGTTCAAGACCTGGCCTAGGGTCGCCCCTGCAAGAAGACAGTGGGAAGAGACGGGAGAGAACTTTCCGGGGGGAGGGGGGTGCACGTTCTGTATCTTGACAGGTGGCGAGTCACATGAGTATACCCACTTGTCAAGACTGATTGAACTGTACACTTCAGGTATGAGCATTTCAATATATGTCAGTTTTGCCTTAAAAATGAGCTGCAGTTAAGCACTGGAGTCCTGTGGGTAGGTTTGCTGTCCACGGCGGAATGGGTTAGTCATTTGGGAGCTGCCTTCTGAGTGTTTCAGACCTGAGCAAACAAGAACCTCTGCTGAGGTTCGTGGGAGTCGGGTCTCTCACTGCGGGGGAAGGGAGTTTCGAGCACGGGGAGGGAGAAACTGACTGTGCCTGTGATGCTGGGTTGGCACTGGGTCGAAGTCTGTGTTTACACATATAGTTAGCTACAGGAGGATAGATGTAAATGTATGTATAGATACATATACGTACAGACGTGTGCGTGATATGTATTTATGCACACACACACCTGCGCGCGCACACTGTCTACGTCAGTGCCCCGCAGTCACCCTGAGCACACTCCACACCCAGAGCTCGGCTCTGCTAAGAGGAACCATTGCTCCTTGGAGAACTGGCTGATCGAGGGCCCGTGAGAAAGGGACAGAGGCCAGTTTAAAGAGGTTCCCGCTGGCCCAGTCTGGGGCCATTTGGGCAGCCAAATACACAGTGATGTCGGGGGTTGAATGCTGGCCCCCCAAAGATGTGTCCACATCTTAATCCCAGGAACCCTCAAAATGTGCCCTCACTGGGGGAAGAGGTCTTTGCAGATGTAATTATAGGTCCAGGGTCTTGAGATGAGATCATTTCTGGATGACCTGGGTGAGCACTAAGTCCACGGACACGTGCCGTGAGAGAAGGGGGGGGAATTTGACACAGAGAGATGCAAGGGGGAGGCCACGTGGAGACGGAGGTGGAGATTGGAGGGATGTGGCCACAAGCCAAGGGAAACTGGAGCCACCAGATGCTGGAGCATTGAGACAAGACCCTCCCCCTGGAACCTCCAGAGGCAGCAAAACCCTGGGACTTCCTGGTTGTGGACACCCTGCCTCCAGAACCGTGAGAGAATAGTGTTCTGCTGCTTGAAGGCTTGAGTAACTTCCTTGCTGGGTTTAAGGCCTCCCGGTAAAGAGACAGACCCCGTGGGAGCCTGGGGCTGGGGTCAGGTGGGCATGAGAGCGGGTGGTGCAACCAGTTCTGCCTTCAGAGGCTCAGGCACAGGATGGCGGGCTCCGACCAGCAGGTGGCCGTCTGTGGCGCCGGGAGGGGCCTGTGCCTGGCCTGCGGAGCCACCGCACTCCACACTCCGCTTCTCCCTCGGGGTCCATCTGCGTGTCCGCCCAGCCTTGTCCTCGGAGACCTCCGCCTCTCCAGCCAATTCCCGCCGACCCCCCCCTGGCCTTCTCAGGATGATGTGCTGCCCCAAACTGGGCTCCAGTCTGAGATGGAGTTACCAGGGGGTCTGATCTCACCACAGTGGGTGAGGCCTGGGCACCAGGGAGCGAATTTTGTGCCTGCAGATTGTGGGGACAAGTGGACGAAGATTCTGATTCTCAGGAGTTCGTCCTTTCGGCGGGCTCACTGGGCACTCGTCATGGTTCTTCTACTCGGACGAATGGGCAAGAACGGTCACCGAGACAGAGTGGACGCCTCTCTTTTCCCCCGTGGTGAGCCAGCTCCCTCCCCACCCTTAGGCCTTCCTGAACCTCCAGGGGCCCCCACCTCTGAAACCTGAATGCCACGGCCAAGGCCCCAGTCACCTTCTCTGCCCGGCCACCCAGAATGTTCCAGAGGAATCACCTCCACTTCTGGCTCAGGAAACACCAGCCCCAGGAGTTTGCCAGGGGACAGGCCCAGGACCCACAGCGCATCTGGGAGGTGTAACGAGGGGATTCAGGGTGATGAGATGGAACAAAGAGTTGATGCCATGGGAAGCACATCTACGTGGCCAGAGAAGACCAAGGTCAACCTAAAACTGGCTGGAGACTTCTGGTCTGGTGCAGGCCGGAGAGTGGCCGGGGGGCTGTCCTGGTGTGAGTTTCTGTCCAGCCTGTGAGAGTGGAAGCAGGTTTTCCTCCTCCCTCCTCCTCCTTTAAACAAAGCTCAGCAGCAGCCACGACAACGACGACAGTGCCCTGACAGAGGAGTGAGAGCCTCAGGTCCCTCGCCTGTACCTTGAACCTGGAACGTGCACTTGGGGAAGAACCTGGATCATTCCCAGAAGGAATGTCTGGAAAACACCCAAGAAGAAACTACTCTGCAGAATTTGCTTGAGCGCAAAACCAGTGGTGGAGACGTCAAAAGTTTTCACTGAGCAGGGCCCAGTTCCAGTCACTTTTTTTGCCAGATTTCCCCCTTTTTCAAGTGCAGACCTGAGTGCACAGACCTTGGACTTGTAGTTTGCGAGTTTTCAGAAGGCACACACCTGGGTAAACCACCCCAATACAGGACGTTTCTTTTCTTTTCAAGTATTTTATTTATTTATTTTCAGGGAGAGGGGAAAGGAGGAGAAAGAGACAAACATGGATGTGGGACAGAAACGTCAATTGGTTGCCTTTCACGCGCCGCCAGGTGGGGACCCGGCCCGAAACCTAGGCACGCGCCCAGACTGGGAATTGACATGGTGACCTTCTGGTTTGCGAGACGCCGCCCAGCCCACTGAGCCACACACCCGTCAGGGCAAGGGTACAGGGTGTTTCCGTCACACACACCAGAGAGTTTCTCATGGCCCCACTTAGCCCCCCCACCCTGTCCAGAGGTGAATGACTGTCCAGATTTCGATCTAGATTTTGTGGTTGTTGTTCTAAGACAATGATGTTCAACCGGTCCACTGCAAGAACTTGTAAAACACGCAACACCTGACTATTTACTCAGGCCACGGACCTCTTTTCCCTCAGATTGTCAAGTAAAAAAAAAAAAAAAAGACAACAGCTGGCACAACAATAGCCATCCAGTGTAAATGAATCAAAATCATACCTATTTTTGGTCAGGTCAGCAAAACCACATTTTTTGGTGTGCTGCAGGGTTTTAGTAACGAGTTTGTGTGCGCCCTGGGGTGAGAAAGGTTGACAATCGCTGCTCTGAGACATCGTGCGTCCGGAACCCAGCAGTTTGTGCTCCATGGTTTCTGGTTTCTTTCGCCTCCGCATGGTGTTTCTGGATTTGTCCACGTCGTCACTTGTGACAGGAGCTTGTTCCTTACGGTTTCTGAGTGGGCTTCATCCGGGGACAGACCGCAGTTCGTGGAGCATTTCTCTGGTTGGTGGGTGTGCAAGTTGTCTCCAGGTTGGGGCTATTCTGAATGAATCCGCCCCAGCTATCAGGAAGGAAGGAAGGGAGGGAGGGAGGCAGGGGGGGAGGGAGGGAGAGGAGGGGCAGGAGGAGAAGGAGCGAGGGAGGGGAGATGGGAATGGATGGGAACCTAGACAATGAACAGAAACCTGTAAGTCCACACGGGTATAGATCTACTAATACATTGAAAGTATGTTGAGGAATGAAACTTTTACGTCCTCTCAAAGTCCCTTCAGCAAATGACCCAAGGGAACATCGTCCCTTCGGGCCATTGACGCTTCACCCCCTGATAGGGTGTGATGAGAAGAACAGACTCACTTCTGTGACATCCTTGCCAAAGATACTTGTCCTTAACCTAACCGTGAGGAGCCACCAGAAAAACCTCAACGGAAGGACATACTGGAAGATAATGGGACTGTAACCTTTGGGGTGCAAGGTCACACCTGCCAAGGAAAGAGGGAACTGCCTTGCAGTGAGGAGGTAGGCCAGACCGCTCGGCCGGGGTACCCGGCACAGTGGGAAAACTCGGGTGCGGTCTGACGATTCAATGGCAGCGACCTAGGGGTGTTAGTTTTGAGGTTCCGGCCCTCGTTGTCTGGTTTCACGGGGGGCAGCTCAGGTGGAACAAAACACACCCCAACGTGCTCAGAAGACATGGAGCTCCTGGGTGGCGACATACAGTTAGACGGTTAAGGAAAGGGGTTCCGTGTGACACTGGGAACCTTCCGAGAAGTTGGAGGTCGTGGAAACACAGGGAGACTGCCCCGCAGGTGTGGCTCGGTGGGCGGGGTGTCGTCCCGCAAGCCCAAGGGTCGCTGGTCTGATTCCCACAGTCAGGGCTCACGCCTGGGTTGTGGGTTCGATCCCTGTTGGGGGCGTGAGAGGCAATGGATCGATGTTTCTCTCCCACATCCATGCTTTGCTCCCTCTCATTCTCCTTCCCTTCCCCTCTCTCTAAAAATAGATAAATATGATTTTTTTATAAGAAGAGCAATGAGATTAAGTTTTCCCTGCACTCGAGAAAACCACGTTTTGAGCTGCCACTGGTCTTTCCTGTGTTGACTTCTAGGCGCACGTGAGGACAGGGTGAGTAAGGCTGGGCCTCTTTTTGGTGCTGGTAGAAAGATAAAAGAGGGTGTGTGTCGAGCACCCCAAAGGTCCCGTCCCTCAGGGACACAGGGCTGTACCGGAGGCCATCTGATTGCCCAGGTGGATCCAAATCCCAAGGGCACCCTTGATCTTGGAAGGCAGGGAAGAGCCTGCGCACTGGGTGTGGTGGGTGGTGGAGAAGCCTCCTTCCAGGAGGGAGCGTGAGCCTGGAGCCAGGACAGCGGTTAGAGACCCGCCCCCGCCCCGCCCCCTTAGATCCCTGCAGCAGCCCTGCGGGGTGGGCACACTCCTTTGTACTTCGGGGACTGAGCCTCAGCACCCGCAGCCCAGGCGCTGCTCCGGATGCGGAGATGCAGCCTCGAACAAGACTAGCAGAGAGACCTTGCCTTCAGGGAGCAGATGGCCTGGAAGGCAGAGACAGCCAGCAGCAGCAACAAATAGAGAAAACCTCCAGGATGCTGGGCACGCGTGTGTTCTGAGGAGAGCACACGATGGAGGCAATTAGGGGAGAGTGGGAGCTGGGTGCTGGACCTGGGCAGTGGGGTGCGTATCTCTGGGAGGTGGGAGTCTGCACGTGGGCGTGCGTGCACATGTGAGGTCAATCCCAGCCATGCTGTATTTGAAATGCCCGTTCAATCCCCACGTGCCAGTGGCAAAGGGACGGTCCTGGCTGGAGGCAGGAATCTGGGTACCATTAGCACCTAAATAATTGCAAATCTGTGCGTGAGGAGACTTCGGCAGGCCTGAGGGCTGGCACCTTCTCACACCTGAGAAGACTGGGTGTAGACAGGCTACCTCATCTGCCCAAAACTGCATGGCTGGTAAGTGGCATAGCTGGGATTCGAACCTTGTGCTGAGCCTGTTTACAGATGCCATAGCGTCTTGCACTGCAGGGGCCATGGGCAGGTCACCCGGCCTTGAGGAGGCTCGGTTTCCTCAACTATCGCAAGAGAGGCAGGTGGTGGAGGGACAGGTGGAAGGCAAGGATGCTTCAGGGGCCTAGTGGTGCTCGGGCAGGCGACCAGAGAGCCAGCAGCCACCTGGACAGGCCACCAGAATGGTCCTGGGTGTGTCCCCTGCTGTTTTCCCACCAGCCTCCCAGTCTCCACACCTGCTCTCCCCAGAACAGCCCGGTCCTCCGGCAAGGGGTGGGGCGCAGGGCGAGCCTGCTGTGCAGAGTCCAAGAGCCGACAGATCACTTTACAGTGAGAAACCACCCACCACCCTGCCTGGGATTCCGTGGTCAGCTCGACCTGTGGGCCCTCCCTGTGGACCCTCCCTGTGGGCCCAAGATTCCAGCAAGCAAATCCCCGCCAGCCGGCCGCTGGGTGAACCTGGCATCTGCAGGTGGGAAGCTGGATAGTGATGCACGGTTGGTGACACCAGACTGGGTCTCTGGAGTGACCCTGGGCCCCGCGGGGGACTGGACGGGGCTCAACCAGTGCCCTGGTGGGGGTGCCACTTCCAGGTCAGCCCCGGCTGGGCTGGCACTCCTGATGCTTCCGGGGCTGGCCCGTCCCTTCCGCTGACTAGGTCTTTCTTTAGAGTTGCTAACATCTTTCCGTCTGTCCACAGCCCCTGCGGCTTAGCACTTCCACTTTGGGGCATCCAGAGGCTTCACAGTGTAAATGCCAAGGGCTCCTGTCGTGTGGGGGCTGGGCAGGTGCCTGGCCACAGCACTTCCTGTCCCCCATCCCCCTTCCTCTGCCACATGGCAGGAGGAGGCCTCCAGCTGGCCACACTTGGTGTGGGAAAGTCCAATTTGTGGTCTCCCCCCGCCCCACCAGGGCCACTTCTGTCTGTGCCCTCTGACCAGCTCAGCCCTGGCCTCCCTGGGTGGGGACCCCCAAAGGCACCAAGTGCCTTCCGCAGGGCTCCATCAGGTTCGAGCCCCAACTCATCTCTGCCTGCCCTGGGCCTCTCGGCTGAGGCTGGAAGGACAGCTGACGATGCAGGGGTCCTGGGAGAGGACAGACCCACAGCCATGGAGACTTTAAGGAAGCTCTGCATGGGTTTGCTCACTCTTCCCCTGCCAGGCTGTGGGCCTGGCCTGCTCCCTTGCAAGTCACCGCCGGAACACTCGGCCTGCCGCTGGGCAGTGACTAAATGGAGGTGCCAGCATCTTGGAGAGTCTGGGGCTCTACAGGGCTGGGGAGCGGGTGCCAGCCCCAGGGGCACATGGAGAGTGCCCTGTGCTGGATGCATTGTGGAAGGCTTGGAGTGTGGAGGAGACTGGCGTCCGAGGCTGTGAAGAGCTGCCCAGGCTGCCTGTTGGAGGGAGGTGTGCAGGCATCCCGTGGGCATCCCATGGGGGCAGCGGAGGAAGTCTCAGCGAGATGCAATTTGAGTATTTGGAGCCAGGCACTATGAAAACATGGGAAAGAAAATGTAGTGATATATCAGAAACCAATAAACCCCAAAACAATCATTTGTTAGGTGTGTCTGCAAAGAGGAAAGTAACCAGGAGAATTCTGATGTCACGGGTGAACCTGACGCCCGGTGGAATGAAAGAGGAGGAAGCTTGGAGTGGTGACCTGGGTGTGTTTTACCTGGGGGAGGTGGGGTTCTGTCCCCCGATCCCCACCCCCCTGCTCAAGTCAGTCTCCGAGCAGAGCCCGGGAGCCCGGAGGGGAGGCAGGTAAGGGCGCCGGGAGCTCTGGTTCTGAAGGTCAAGACTGGCTTCTGCATCTGTTACACTCACACCTGCGGCGAATCCCTGGCCTCCGTTTCCCATCTGGGGAAGGGCCACAAGCATGGTGTCTGCCACGCAAGGTCACGGAGTAGGGGGACTGAGGCGAGCACCCGTGTTGGTGGCAGCTGGGTCGCACGCAGTTCTCGTGGCCACCTACACTCTGCACTGACTAGGCCGCGGAGGGGCGCTGCTCCGCGCCACCCCCTGGCGACGTAGAGGAGACCTAGGCACGCCTGGGCTCTTCTGGGACTGTGCACGCCCGCCCGCCTTCGCTCTGCAGGGCTCCCTTGGGCTTCCTTCAGGTCTGGAGAATGCGGCCCGTTTCTTCTCCCAGGGCCTCTGCCCTCGCTGGTCCTGCACCCTGTAACCACCGCCGCTTCCTAACCAACTTCAATCGGCCTCAGGGCTCCGCTTCCCAGGGGGCACCCGCGGGTCTGCCAGCCTGCGGCCACCCCGACTTCGCGATGCCTGCGTCGCCCACCACAGTGCTGGCTCGGGGCTCCGGCTCCAGTCCCGACGGGCTCTCCGAGAGCGAGCCAACCGCTCTGCGCCTCAGTTTCCCGGCGTGCCCAGTAGGAACCACAACGCTCCCTCCGCCTCCTGGGGTTTGTTTCAAGGAGTAAACGGGATAAGGCACCAAAGCCAGAGACCGGTGTCCGTGTGTGTTACTCTCGTCGTTACTTTGCAGTCACTGTCGTCAGACCACGGGACCCCGAGGGCAGGGCTTCGCACGACGGCTGCAGCGCAGCCCCGGGAGCGTGCAAGCTACTCGGCCTCTCCCCGACCTGCTTAGGCACGTCGAGGGGCTGCACGTTGGGCGTTGGCACCGCCCAACTGGGAGGGAAGGGTCAACACCACCGTTTCAAGGAAGGTTCGGCACACAGTAGGCGCCTAAGAAATGGCCGGTTGACACCAGGAAGCCTGCGGCCGGATGAAAGCACGCTCTCCCCCTCCCACGGTACGATGTGGAATGCTGAGGCTGCCCACATGGTCTGTAAGGTGTGTCTGCTTCTAACGACACCCATTTCCACAACAAAGAGGCTCGCCTCCGTGGGGCCACCTCCCTCGGTGCAACCGGGAAGCGCAGTTGCTGAGGAGTCTGCCGTCCCCCAGGCCTGCCCCGAGTCCCAGCTCGGCAGCCGTCCCCGGTGGGCGCAGCTGCACCGAGGGTCTAGAGTGGTCGCCAGGCACGGAAACCCCACGCCGACGAGGCGCCCAAGGGGCGTGCGGCGACACCGCCTCCAGCCGCAATTTAAAGGGCAGCGAGGGGCGGAGGGATCCGTGCCGACTGCTCAGCGCGGATCCTTCCGCGGCGAGAGAAGTGCAGTCAAGACTGGCCTCGCTCCCTCAAAATTCGCTGTTTGTTCCTCCGCCTCAGGAGCACCCGGCGGCGGACTCATTTCTTTCTCGGGTTTCTCCGCCTCCCCCCCGCAGAGTCCCGTAAAAGCAACAGAGGTGACTAGGCCACGCGAGCCGGCGTGGTCTCCCTCCGCCCGGCCGAGGGCACTCCTTTTCGTGTCTTTCCACCGTTCCCGGGCGGCGTCCGGGTGGCTCACCGGGGGCGGCGACGCAATCGCGGCGCGGGCGGCCAGGCTCTGGGGCTATGAGGTGAGGGCGCCCCGGTACAGGAGGCGGCAGCGCGGCGCCAGGACCCAGGACGCAAGCCTCGAAGCTGGCGGCTGCCTCTGGGACCCCGCGGCCGCGCGTGAGGCGAGGTGAGGCCCGGGGCGCGGGGGACGCGGGGGCGCGGGGGCGCGGCGCGATGGAGGCGGGGGGCTCCGGCCGCGGCTGGGACTCATTTCCCGACAGCGGATGGAGCGGGCGGTGCTGCGGCGTGTGCCGCCATCTTGGATTTTACTCTCCATTTTTCTCTGGAATTATTTTTTGGTGATTAATTTTTTCGTGGGACGGGAAGTGTCGTCCGGCAGCGCGGACTCCCCAGCGCAGTGGCCGGGCAAGGGGCCTCGACGCGCCCTGAGGAGCGGGCAGTGCCCGGCGGTGAGCGGGGTGGTGGGCGCCGGTGCGGGGGGCGGCGGCGGCGGGCGGCGGCGGGCTGGGGGCGGGCGCGGGAGCGCCGGGCCGGGCGGGGGCCGGGGGCGCGGCGGCGGCGGCGGCGGGGGCGGCCGGGGCGCGGGGCCTGCAGTAGGCGCCGCCGCCGGAAGGGAGCGGTAGCGGCCGCCGGGCGGCGCGGGGCCGGGCCGCGGCCGCACGCGGGGAGCGGCCCCGCCGCTCGCGATTGGGGGACTCTGTTTTCCCTCTTCTCCAATGGGCAGCCGGGAACGGTCTCGCCCAATCTGCTCCCTCGGCCGCGCGCGGCTCGGGGTTGTTTTTGTTTGGGCCCGAGCGTCGTCCCGGCTCCCCTCGCGGGCCGGCCCCCGCCCCCTCTGCCCGCCCCTCGGCTGACAGCGGCCCGGCTCCCCTGCGCATCAGGCGCCTCGGCCCCGAGGAGACGTCCGCCCCGTCGGAGGGACTGTCCTTGCGCGGGTCCGAGAGGATGTGCGCCCGCGTCGCTCCCGCCTGTGAGAGGGGGAGACGCGCTGCCGCGATGACAGTGCGACCCAGCTTGTCGGGACGGCACCGGGGCGCCGCCGACCGGACGGGCTTGCTTGCTCGCTCTGCGCGGGCGTGTGACCCGGTTCTGGAGCTCTCGCTCCCCGCCCGCCGCGTGGGCGCCGCGGGGCGGAAAACGCGTCCTGGGAGTTAGTCTTTAAGGACTCGGCAAATGAAATCGCCGTGTGTATGTGCGGGGTGGGCCTGCACTCGGGGGCCGGCGGACGGGCTGGTCGTGGGCGTGAGTTTCCACGGGGCGTCGTCGGACCCGAGCTGCCCGGCGCCGGCGCGGGAGGTGCCCCGGGTGGCCGGGCGGCCTGCGGCGCCGGGGCGGCGGAGGGGTGGGCATCCAGGAGCACCGCTGCAGCTCTGGAGGGCGAGTGGAGAGCACCAGGTCCGGAGAGGGGGAGGAGGAGGAAGGCGGGCTTGCCGCGGACCACGGTGACTGGACACGGGGACCGGCGTCCGTGAGGAGTTCCCTGTGTCTGCAGTAGGTCGCGAAGTTACTTTGCAGCCAGAGTTCTGCAGTTGAACTCTAGGCGTGGCCCCCGGGGTTGGGGCTCCTTGTCCCTGCCCGGGAGGGAGAGGAGGCCGGGACGGCTTCGAATCCCCGCACGGGCGGGGACTCGGGCCCACTTTTCAGTTCTTAAATTTTCAGCTTTAGAAATATCTGACCCTTGGACCTTCGGCTCGCCCTTTCCCAAGCGCCAGCCCCGCCCGTGCTCCTGGCCTGGGCCACCAGTGCCTCCTGCGCACTCCCCTGCCCGCCGCCCTCCCGCCCCTCCTCCGGAGGCCGGCGCGCCTGCGAGGCCCCGGGGCCCCTCCTGGCGCAGAGGTGCGGTCCAGCGCCCGCTGTCCGAGCAGCCGGGGGCTGCTTCGCCTTGGCTGCTTATGTGCCCAGTCCGCGGCTCTCTGGTGAGCTTCGCGTCCTTTGTCTCCTTTCAGGGGCAGGTGCAGACGAGGGAAAGTTAAATTTATTAATCTCCGAGGTACCCAGCTTAATAGTTTGTGTTTAGTTTTTCAAGATGTCCATTCTAAAGTTCTTAGGGTTGTCATTAGCAAAACCTAGTTTGAGAGTGCAACAAGGGTTGCGGACATTTACTCTTTATGGAGAGAGTGTAGTAGGGCTGTTTTGTTCCCCGTGAAGTTCGAGATTGAACTCTCTCTCGGCCGTTTCCAGGCGCTCCCGTGCCTGTGTTCCCGCCTGTGTCCTGGGGCACACCGAGCTGCGTCCGCCTTGAGCTCTGCTCGGACCGGGTGCCTGTGGCCGTGAGCGCGAGGGGCGGGCTGGGAGCGCCTGCGGACGCGCCGTGAAGGAAGTGGTGGCAGGCCGTGTGACATCTCGGAGCACAGTTTTGTGGGTGGGGGATGTTGGTTTGTGAGTTTTCCCCTGTCGTGTAGTTTGACTTTCCTGTGCGTGAGTGTCGGTTTGTTACGGGACCCAAGTACACGGCCCGCTGGTGTTGCAAAATCATTAGTTTGTGTAAGTAGCGTCCGAACAGCTCCCTGTCCCCCGAATGCCCTGCCCGGCCCACGGCTTATGATATCAGATCCACTCCGATAATCACGCAGACTCCATTATTTCCTACTTTCACCACTTTATTTATTTATTTATTTATTTATTTATTTATTTATTTATTTATTTATTTATTGTAAGTGCAGTACGGGATTTTACTGTTTCAAAGGTGTGCTGTAGAGAGAATCCATCTGTACAGGGAAGAATGGACGCCTTACTTTTGTGATTCACGTTAATGTCTAACATTAGCTTTTGACCCCTGTGTTGCACAGTGTGTTAGAGTAGGTGTGTTATCTTTGCATAGTTGGTGATGGGACCAGAGACCATTTGCACAAAAGGGGAAAAAGTCACTGATTTCCATAATTATTGATGCTCTAAATTACATTTTGCGTCCTACTTTTCCTTTCATCGTGCTGAAGGACTCCCAGGACGGTGGACCAGTGTGCTACCTCAGTGCCTGCGGCCCCTGTGTCTGCCTGCCAGATCTGGGGCTGGCTGGCGTCTGTGTGAGGAAAGCTTAAACACCACACAGTCTTCTAGGGCTGGGTGTAATCACCACTGCTGTGTCTCCACATAATTCTGGGCTGGCTGACGGAGCTGGAGTAAGAGTCTCCACCTGTGTTCCAGTCCGCTCTGTCATTATTTACAGAAGACACTGATGGGGCCAAGCCTCAGTTTCTTTGTCTGTAAAATAATCAAATATTAATCAAATACTAATCTCTGTAATCATTTCCAATCGTGTATTATAGTTTATCTTTTAAAAAAAGATTTTATTTATTTTTAGAGAGAGAGAAAGGAGTGAGAAAGGATGGGAAACATAGATCGATTGCCTCTTGTGTTCCCCCAGCTGGGGGCCTGGCCTGCAGCCCAGGCATGCGCCCTGACAGGAGTTCCCCCAGCGACCCTCTGGCTCGAGGGCCAGTGCCCAGTCTCCTGAGCCACAGGAGCCAGGGCTATAGTTTATCTTTTACACTTAATTGCAGCTCTGTTTTCTTGCAGGGGTGTCCAACCTGTGGCCAACGGACCACATGCGGCTTAGGATGGCTGTGAATGTGGCCCATCACAAAATTGTGAATTTACTTAAAACATGAAATTTTCTTGTGATTACGTGTCACGGTATATCTAATATGTGGCCCAAGACACCTGTTCTTCCAGTGCGGCCCAGAGGTGCCCAAAGGTTGGACACCCTGTAAGGGCTATTTTAATCATATTTGACATCTAATTGTGTACGCAGTTCATCTGTAAATTCCACGCAGTTTTTCTTTTTTTTAATCAAGTTGATGGTATAGGTTCCAGTCAGTTGGGTTTTAGAACCGAGAAACTCGGGTATATCCGTGGTTCCAGATGCTTGGTTCTTCAGGTCGGTGTGGCTCCTGCTTGTCGGCTGCATCCCTGCAGGAGATGCAGGGTCTTGTTTTCTGTGTGACAGCAGTGCACTGACGACAGGTGAGTAGACCTTGGAAGCATTTCTCGGTGATAAGCCTCTTTATTTCTGGCTGGTGCACATGTCCTCACATACTGGAGTAAATCTCCAGGCTGCAGCTTAAACACTGGAGTTTTATACCCAGCCTTACCATTTAATAGCAGTTTGACTTCAGGAAAGCGTCTTCATTTCTGAGCTTTAGCCATTGTAATCCCTGACTCACCTACATCATAGCCCTGCCGCACTGGCAAATCCTCCGTCCCGAGTGTGAGGGCGAAACAGACGCCTGTGTTCCAGTTGGGCCTCTGGTTGTAGCAGTTGGTCACCGGGTCTCCAATGGCACTAGGATTGTCTCTCGGGTCTTGGGCAAAAGACCCCTTCATAGAAGGGTCCTTCTGCTTCCTAGTCTGTGGACTGGTTTTCCTGAAAGCTGGGGCTCTCCGGCGCCCTCTACTGTCCCTGGACGCAGCTGGCATTCCAGCACCACGAACAGTGCCCGGTGGCTCCTGGTAGGTTCTTGGGGAATGTCGGACTGAGTGGATTCTGATCTGTAGAATGATTCATTTTGTCTGTCTGATTTGTATAACAGGATTAATTGAAGTGCCTGATAAAGTTTACTGATCCCTGAGGAGTATTTTCATCTTCAAGGAAATGCCTCCGTGGCATCATGTGGAGGGATATATATTTTTAGCAAGAAGACCAACCTGCTCTTAGAGAGGTGGGCCCCCTGACTGAGGAGAGAAGGGGGGCCTGACCCCTCAGCCAGTGGGCCAATGGAGTCTGGGGCTAGAGAGGCCAACTAGAAACCTTCTTTTTCCTTTCCCCTAAGAAAGGAACAAAAACAGTCTTCATGCCCTGGCTGGCGTGGCTCAGTGGGTTGAGCGCCAGCCTGTGAACCAAAAAGTCCCCAGTTCAATTCCCAGTCAGGGCACATGCCTGGGTTGTGGCCCAGGTCCCCAGTAGGGGGCACGTGAGAGGCAACCACACATCGATGTTTCTCTCACTCTCTTCCTCCCTTCCCTTCTCTCTAAAAATAAATAATTAAAATCTAAAAGTAAACAAAACAAAACAAAAAAACCCTGCCCTTATTCTAGGTCTAGGAGGATTTAGCCAAAGCCAGTTGCCTCAGAAACTGTTTGTTCATTGGATGTGAGTAGATACCAGGAATGTTTTGACCCTCCCAAAAGGTGATTGTTTCAGTGTTTATGCGTTTGATTTTTTTTCTCTGTCACCCCATCTAAAGACAGTTTCCACATTATTCTGTCTCCTAACATCCTATTTGTTTCCTTTAAAGTGCTTACTAGAATTTATAGTTTCATGCTTATTAGATTGCTTATCTCTCTTCCCACACTGCACTTGGAGCTCCATGAAATCAGGAACTGTGTCTATTTTGTTCTAGGGCCTTACTCTTCAAATACGAGGTAAAGTACACTTGTGACATCATCGATAGGTTCTGTGACTTTAAGCAAAATAATTTGCGGTGAAACCAGTTTTACCACAGGCTAATTGATAGAAACAAAAGTTAAGCTCCGCCCTGATGGGTGTGGCTCAGTGGGTTGGGCATTGTCCTGCAAACCCAAAGGATGCTAGTTCGATTCTCGGTCAGGGTGCACACCTGGGTTGTGGGCCGGGTCCTCAGCTGGGAGTGTGTGAGAGGCGACCACACACTGGATGTTTCTCTCACACATCAGTGTTTCTCTCCCTCACTTCCTCCCTCCCTCGCTTCCCTTCCCTTCTCTCTAGAAATAAAATCTTAAAAAAAAAAAAAAAAAGAATGAAGCTCCTGCGGCATCACATCACTTATACCTAAACGACATTATTTGAGGACCTGCTGTATGTTTAAAAATTTGAGTCATGGTGGTATTGCTTTCTCATACGGCGTAAGGTTTGCTGTCATTTGTAAAGTGGAGGTGATAACAGTAGTATCTTACGCATTAATATATAATTTAATATGTGTGAATGAATATACTTAAGGTATTGCACACATTAAAGGACTGTGATGGGGCAAATGATGTGATACATGGAAAGTTGGCAGCACAATCCTTGCATCATAGTCAGAGCAGTGGTGCGAAATGCCCAGAAAACCAGCGCTACAAGGTGTCTCTCTGTTGTGCCCGGGACTGCCCAGTTGTCCCTGCAGCATTCAGTCTTTCACTCACACCTCGAGCAGCCATTTATCTAAATGCGTGGTGGGTGCCGTGCTGCACACTCAGCATGTGACCTCCAGCACTGTAGTGGGGCTGCTGCTTTGCGACACCTGTCTCTCCACAGTGACCATGTGTGCTTCTTGCTCATTTCATTTCCTTCTCTCTTTCCTCCCCTTTTTTCTTTTACTTAACTGCCTGTGATAAAGCTCAAAAAATTTTTTTATATTGGTTTTAGAAAGAGGGGTGGTAAAGGGGGAGGGAAAGGAGAGAAAGAGCAATTTGTTCACCTTACCTATGTGTTCCTTGGTTGCTTTTGTACGTGCCCTGACAGGTCAAACCTGCAGCCTTGTTGTATCAGGACGACGCTCTAACCAGCTCAGCTGCCCGGCCAGGGCCTCCAAAATTTTTCTGGTTTCATGGATTGGTAACACATTATCTTGTCAAAAGATGTGAATTACTTTACATAGGTAATTATATATTCCTGAGGCTGTTTCTTTTACACTAAGACTTTCTACTCTGAAATACTGTGATTCTTCTTTTTAAGATGTATTTTATTTATTTATATTTAGAGAGAGGGAAAGGGACGGAGAAAGAGAATGGGAGAAACATCAGTGTGTGGTTGCCTATTGCACACCCCCTACCTGGGATCTGGCCAGGAACCCAGACATGTGCCCTGACTAGGAATTGAACCTGCCACCCTTTGGTTCACAGGCTAGCATTCAGTCCACTGAACCATACCAGTCAGGGCTGGAATACTGTGATTCTTTGAATTAAAACAATGTTGGAATGCTTTGTAAACTGCAAAGTCCTTGTTAATGTTACTCTCTTCACAGTCCCATTTCTCTTCCCGAGTTCTAACACACCAGCTTTACCTGGGTAGTGCTCCCCTCCTCAAATTTCCCAAATCCAAACTTTCTCATCTTTCCTACAAACAGGTTCCTTTGTGGTTCCTAGCTCAGTTAATGGCAACCTTGCAGTCACCCCAACTAAAACTTCTGCACCAACAAGAGATTTCTGGTTCAGTTGGGATTCCCTTCTGCGCGTCACCATCCAAATCAGATTTGTTACCCAGTCTTGCCAAGCTTGTATTTGAAACACCAGAGCTTTTCTCTCTCCCACTCACTCCTGCTGTTGCACTGAACTTTCTAGCTGGTCTCCGCTCAGACACTTCCCGCCGGCAGGGTCCTTTCTAGAGTGCAGTGAGTGACTTTTCTAGCCTTTCATCTGACTAGCAGCAACTCCACGGAGTGTGAGAATTAAGTGATGAAGTGACTGTGGGAAGCACTAAATAAATGAAGGGAGGAGCTATGATTTATCAGTGATGTTTCTTAAATGGGGTTACAGTTTACCAAATGCACAACAAGCTAAATTGCACTGTGACAAATCCGTAATCCCTCTGAATGCTGACTTTGAGATGTAGTGTGGTGTGACTTTTAATTCTGCGTTGTTGCCAGAGGTCCCATTCCTTCTCTTCAGAAACAGCAGAAAAGTGAAGCTGATCTTAGCTCTGTGGCATAGATTCACACCCCTGGTCCTTTTTTATTCTTTTGAAAACTTTTTTAACGCAGGAGGTGAGGTGATTTTTTTTTCTTGTGGGAGCTACAGTAGGATGAGGAGCAGAGGGAATATTTATACTTGGTTAAGGTTTTGTGAATGATGCGTTAACATGCCTGCCCTCTTTGTTTCTGCCTTAGTGCTTGATTCAAAAAGAGACAGTTGGAAACCTTTATTAGCAATTTCTGCTCATTTAATCGTTTTGGTAAATCAAGGGGGTAGACTTCATTTTACTGAAGCTGTTAGCAAGGTTAAGTGACTGGTCTGTGGTCACACTGCTGGAGAGTGATGAGTAGGGGCCAGGGTGGGACCCAGGCTCTTTGACTCCACCCAGAGCACGTCCTGAATTACCTGGCAAACTCAGCCTTGGCCTTAAGAGCCACCCCCAGAATTGCCCGTTGGAGTTTTTCTTGCCTTTGTCTTTGCGCGGTAAGAATTGATTATTCTTTGTTTGACTTACCTTGGAGCTCCTGAGGAACTGTGGACTGTACTTACAGACTTTTGACACAAGGTGGCATCTGTTTACAGAAAAGTGAAATACTGTTTGGCTCTCAGAACACAATGACAAAGGAAGCATCCTTGGTTTTCATTCTGAGGCCCTACTAGGTAAGTGGGGGGGTCAGATGCGGAGAGATGGCAAGCAGGTTCCTTTGTTCGTTGTGGAATTTCCTTCAACTACATTAGCTAAAACCTGTATTTTAAATATACCCACTGAGTCAACTGGAGACACGAATCTTGCTTGTGTAAAATCCTTTGTTGTGGTATGCATCAGACGCGAGTAAACAAGGACTATGGAGCAGTATTTTCTATAAGGACTCAGTTTCTTACAAGCCCAGCTGTAGATCAGTGGTCCATTGAGTAAGTGCAAGTGTTGTAAATATCTGATCATTGACTTCCAGTAAGTAGTGGATATTATACTGTTTAAAATGTTGTGCTGAATGAAAAATTCTAGTAATTTTATTTTTCATTTTTATTGTAAATTTTGTATAAACATAAAAAGTTCAGTCACAGTACTTCCCAGGAAGGTCTTGTTTAACTGGGCTTAAGCCCAGTGTGTGAGCAGTTGCACCTTCAGACTCCATGTAGCACCCTCTGTAGCTCTGTTTCATACCTGTAGTTGGAGAGGAGAAATGACTTTAAGTGTAATTTAAAACAACTTTTTTTCCTTTATCCTCACCCGAGGACATGATTACTGATTTTAAAGAGAGGGCCAGGGAGAGAGGGAGAGGGAGAGGGAGAGGGGAGCATTGGTATGCGAGAGAAACATTGACCAGTTGCCTCCCGTACATGCCTTAACCGAGGATGAAACCCACAGCTTAGGTATGTGCTCTGACTGGGAATCGAACCCATGACTTGGTTCACAGGAGGACACTTTAACCAACTGAGCTATCCAGTCAGGGCTAAAACAACTTTTTTAAGGTGTTTAAAATTTTTTTCCCTGTGGTACATTGGAACCTTATGTGTTTCTTGAGTCTGTTGACTCGTAATACAGTAAAAATACTTTATTTTTTCATGATTTTCTTTTTCATGGTCTCTTTCAGTTTCCTGTGGGTGTTGTAACAAATGACCACAAACTTGGTGGCTTAAGACAACAAATGCGTTCTCTCTAAGTTCTGGGGGGCAGTCCACCCTCACTTTCATTGGGCCCAAATCAAGGTCCGGCTCAGGCTCCCTCCCAAGGCTCTAGGAGAGACTCCGCTCCTTGCCTCTTCCAGCTTCTGGTGATTGATGTGTGTGTTGTCAGAGCTCCCTCTGCCCCTCTCTTACAAGGGCACTGGTGACGGCACTTAGGGCCCGCCAGATGCGGATGCGTCTCAAAACCCATAATTTAATTACACCTCCAAAGAACCTTTTCCCTGTAAACTAACCCTGCCAGGTTCGGGGAGCATTTTCCAGCCTACTACAGCCTCTTTTAGAGCAGTCAGTTAGTGCACCGGGTGGGCCTGATGAGTGGTGCTGTCCTCCAGCCGTCCTGAAAGGGTGGGCAACTGCTCAGAATGGGGCCGTTCTCTTGCTTGTCCCAGTGGCTGCTTGGAAAAGCTGTGAGATTGTCTGAAGCAAAACGCATGTGAATTTGACTGTCAGAGCTGGAGAAAGAAGGCTGAAGTGATACCTTTAACAATAATATGACACGGGTACCTGTGACTGTGAAGAACTGTTCTTTGCCCTGGAGTTTGGTGCCAGATACCAAATCCTCACTGAATTTGTACCAACACCTCCAGTCTTACAGCAACCGGTCTGCCTTAGGTAGCGGCTTAATTGTGAAATCAGAACAAAATTCCCCAAAGCTGCTCTTTCATAGCACTAGTTGAACTCCCGCAAGTCATCTGAATTCTCACATGCAGTTTATTTCTGACAACAATGTTTATAAGAGCAAGTTTTAGGTTACAGGTGTGATCATGAATTTATGGTAGTTTTCTAACAAATTGGCAGCTTGAGAGATTGCCCTGTCAAACTGCATTGCAGTCTCACGTTGAGGTACTAATCACAAATGTTCCTGGTAGCTTTGCAGGACTTTGTATATTGGTCCAACCATATGGATTGTTACTAGAGGGTTCCATGGAACCTTGGGTATATATTGATTGCAGATGGGTTTGGAATAGCCATTGTTAAAAACTAATTTGGGCTCTGGCTAGCATGGCTCAGTGGATTGAGTGCCGGCCTGTGAACCGAACTGTTGTCAGCTGGATTCCCAGTCAGGGCACATGCCTGGGTTGCAGGCCAGGTCCCCAGTGGGGGTGGGCAAGAGGCAACCACACACTGATGTTTCTCTCCCTCTCTTTCTCCCTTCCTTCCCCTCTCTGTAAAGATAAATAAATAAAATCTTTTAAAAATCTAATTTGGGCCCTGGCTGGCGTAGCTCAGTGGATTGAGCACGGGCTGCAAACCAGGCATCGCAGGTTCGATTCCCAGTCAGGGCACATGCCTAGGTTGCAGGCCACGTCCCCCAGCAACCACACATTGATGTTTCTCTCTCTCTCCCTCTCCCTTCCCTCTCTAAAAATAAATAAATAAAATCTTTAAAAAAAATCTAATTTGGAATTCTTTGATATATTTTAGGGTCCTTTTGTAATTTTAGATCTGAGGGAAAAAACTAATAACCACTTGGGTTTATATGTAGCAGTTAGGTTTGAGAATAGGAAGGGGAATGTGAGACAGGCCAGACATGTGAAGCCCTAGAAGATGAAATTGACTTTTCACTTTACTAATGGGAAGTTATTAGAAATGATACGAGCCAGAGTGGTCTCACTCCTGGTCCAGCGTGGGCGCTTTTGTTCTTTTGGGGAGGGTGGTGTGTGTTTCTTCTCCTCGGACAGTGCTCTCTCTCATTTCTGTGCTTTTTGTTTGTGTTTGTCTTCCTTGTGCTTATTTTAAATACAGAACTACAGGGGGTCTGGGATTATGACACTTGAGTGTCACAAAGTCCAGAAGTGAAGGGGTCAGAAATTTGAGAAAGTATTTCAGTGACATGTTAGACTTCCCATCACTCTAAAAGTCTGATTTTTTTAATTGCTCTATTATGGTTTTAGAAATTGGTTTTAATTTACATATATATAAATAATGCAAAAGGATTTTTGTGAAGTCTTTTTTCCTTTTTACATATACCTTTAAATGTTACAAGAGTAATACATGTTCGTTTTGAAAAGTTGAGCCCTTTGAAGACTATGTCATGTAACAGGTAAAAATTCTCTAGGGATACTACAGTTAATTGTTTGGTGTATTGAATTGTTTTCTTAGCACATTGTATCTGAATCACTTAAATGTTTGCTCTGCTTTTTCTCAATAAAGATTTCCAAAACTCCCTGGCAAGCTAGCCCTGCTCTTTAAAAATGTGTACCACTTTTTCCTCTTTAAGCACTTGGGGATTGTTTCGTTGCCACTGGACAATTTCTCTAAGATAAACTTTGTGCAGACGAGTTCAGCATGTGAGCTGGTTAGAGCGTCCTTGGTAGTGTCTCAGGAATTATGCTCAAATCCTTGGTAGTCATTAAGAACCAATGTTTTCGTATTTCTGACAGAGTTTTAAAAATCCTGGTTGTGTTTAGAACATTCAACAAAAAATCTGTGTCCAAAGCTTTAAGTAAAACAATGTTGGAACCACAGTTCTCACACTGGGCACGAGCAGTTCACTGAAAAGTCAGTAAACAGCCTCCAACCCTGTGCGTGTCCACAAGGGGAGAGTGGCAGTCACAGAGGTGTCGGCACCTGGTGACGGCCCCTCGCTGCTGCAGTGGGGCAGGCACTCTATGTAAAGCACAGTTTTAATGAAATTGTTCTGTGCTTTCTTTTGAAACGTTTTCAAGTATCAGAGTATTTTAGGGTTTTTTTCCAATTACAAATAAATACGTTTACTGTAAACATTTTGGGGAAAATTTTTGTTAATGTTAATCCCATCCCCTCAAAGATAGCCATTCTGTTGTTGATTTGGAATAAGGGCGGTGTGATGTGTGTGTGCTTTTTCCTGTAGTGGTTGCAGTATGATCAGATGTTTCCTCCTTGAATACAACTCTGCATAATTCTTTAAATACTTTCCTCTTCAAATGCAGCTCTTATTTTAGCAGTTCTTCAGTATATTTTGTATTATCATAGTCTGCTTCTGTTTATGTTTCGTACTAGAATCTGAAGCATGCGCTTCCTTCCCCACCTGTTGGTCTATGGAAATCCGTGAGGTGAATGTCCCTTTCCTGTTGACTTGCGTGTTGCGGAGCCTCCCTGTCCGGGGGCACAGTCACACTGCATTCCCTCAGAGCCTGGTCGCATCGCTTTTTCATTAACATGCAAAAACACGGAGCAAAGCTTGCATAATACCCTCAGGAATTTCACTCCCTTACCTATACTTAAATGGTCTTTTTTTCAAAAGGACATTTTTTCATTGTTTATTTATCTTTTTAAAGATTTTATTTATTTTTATATTGAGGGGAAAGGAGGGAGAAAGGGAGAGAAACATCAATGTGTGGTTGCCTCTCACATGCCCCCCACCAGGGACCTGGCCCGCAACCCAGGCACATACATGCCCTGACTGGGAATTGAACCGGCGGCCCCTTGGTTTGCAGGCCTGGCACTCAGTCCACTGAGCCACACCAGCCAGGGCAGAATTTCTGTTTTAAAAGCATTCATTGTGAGCTCTTCTCCATGTAGGAAGCAGCTAGCATGGGCCTTTAGACTGTGACTTGGGTCATGTCACTTCTCTGCCTTGGGTCTCACTGAGATTCAGCGCCCAAGGCTCAACAGGCTTTGAGGCCCTCTGTTACGTGCCATGTCTTCTGGCCGCCTCTCTGACCTTGCCTGCCCCCGCCACACTGGCTCTGTGCTGGTCCGCTTCGCCCGTGCCCTGTGCCTCGCACTCACACATGCTGCCCAGCTTTCCTCGTCAGGCCCGGGTGCCGCCTGAGACACTCCCTGCCACTTGGAAACTGCCTTGTTTTCTCTGAAGTGTTTTCTCCGGCATTTATTTGTGAATGTGCTATTTCCCAGAGCTTTCTTCATTAGAATGTAAGCACAGATGAGGGCAGAAACCTTTTGTTCTTCGCTGTGTCCTCAGTGCCTAGAACAGTGTCTGGAATATAGTAGATGGCTAGTAATTTTTCTGATGTTCTTATATTGGGAGGTCAGAACAAAGTAAGATTTGTAGCTATTATACCATTTAAGGAGTGATCAGTACTCCTTGAAATTTTTTTTCTTCCAATTTTGGGATAAATTCAAGGTAATTTTTATTTCTAAATTATAGTCAGTAGCCAGTTAGCCTAGTACTCTCAACCAAGCCAAGACTGTGGTGGCATTTCCATGTGAGCCAGCTGCATTCGAAGCCAGAGAGGCACACCCTTGCTTACGTTGGGAGGGGGACCTCCGTGGAGGCCAGGAAGCCTTTAGACTTTGCCAGCTGCCCAGCGTCTTCAGCCCCTTTCTCCACAGTTCACACTGTGTGGGCCACGATAGCTTTTGGAGTCTCGTCTCCTTCTCTAACATGTGAGTGTTCTTCCCATCTGTAATCTTATAGGAAATATCATGCTGACAGCAACAGATTCCACGCTGGTGGGGCAGAACAAATGATGACCTGATCATTACTGGAGTTTGTATTGTATACACTCATACTGAGCTAAAAAACTATAAATAGTCCCAAAATTTCTGATAGCTTTACTAGAAGTGCTTTCAAAAGGTGTTCATTTGTGAGCCTAAGTCAAGTCTTTCACCTCAATGAGCTGTTGTCATTGGGACGAGTGGAGAGGATTGGAGCCTCCGTGAGGACGCGGTATGTTCCTACTGGAGGCTCAGCCGTGTGCGGTGACAGACACGGCACCCGCCACACCATGGTGCGGCATCGGTGTCGGTGAGCCCTGAGGTTCTGAGTGCACTCGCACTGGGACCGTAACCCCACAGTTGGTTGATTGTGTGTGGGCTGGGGTGAGCTCAGTCTGTGCTCTGTGAACTGGGCCCGTGTGCTCCTGGGATGATCTGTTGGTGCACTTTTCCTAGTTCTCAGGGGGAAGAGTATAGCTCGGTAGGTACAGCTTCCTCCAAGTAAAATTTTTTGTTCTGTGGTTTTTAATTAGTATTCTTCTGTCCTCACCGGAGAATATGTTTGTTAATTTTAGAGGGAGGGAGGGAGGGAGGAACATCCATGAGAGAAACATCGATCGATTGCCTCCTGCATGTGCCAAACCAGAGATCGAACCCATGACCTTTTGGTGTATGGGACAACGCTCTGATCATCGGAGCCATCCAGCCAGGGCTCTTCCATAATTTTTCTTAAAATTTTGGCATCTGTCCTTTGCCCCAACAGCCGATGAAGTGAATGAATAAGTAATTTGGAGCAGTAGTTCTCACACTGATGCTTGCATCATAATCACCTGGGGGGCTTAGTGCACCAGATTGCTGGGTCTGGCTTCTGGTTTCTGCTTTTTGTCTGAGTGGGAATCTGGGTTGGGACTTAAGGATTCTCTGAGAAGAGAGGACTCTTTATTTTTTGTGTCTCTTAACTCTTTCTAAAGCCACTTGGCTCTTTTCCATTCCATGTGTTATCATTGAAGAAGATGAGGACTCCTACGAGTCTCAAAAACCCATTTTTCAGTCATTATCCATAAGTTGTGTGTTATGTGTAGGCATCACAGAGATGGACTTGCTAAAAGACCAAAGGCCCTGTACCTCTCCTTGTTCTTTCTGTGTGGAGATGCAGAACTAGGGAGTGAAGCAGAAAGCGCAGAGGGAGGGGGTTGGGGCTCGGTTCTGCATCTGAGCCTGCACAAGAGCTCCTCTCACTGCCTTTGAGAGCACTGGCGTCTTGAGAGGGTTTGAAGAGGTCAGGTTATAACTTTAATGTGCAGTTTAAGAAAATAAGAGTACAGTTTCTGTTAGGTGGTTTGGTCTACAACCTTACTTACTCTTGCAGCAGTCCAGTGGCTCGGATCTACTTTGTGCTGTGCCAGATACTAGGGTTAGAGAAAAGAAAAATAAATTCTTGACCTCAGGACCTGCCAGTCCATTAAAGAGGCAGGCAGACCATGACTGCACAGTGACACAAGGGCTGTTGTCTCCGCTTTAGAGTAGGGGTGTCTCCCTGGGTTTGGCAGTGAGGGTTGGGGAAGACTTCCTGGTCACGAGGGGATTTGCGTTCCAGGCTCGGGAGAGAGGAAGGGCGTCATGGGGCATGGCCGTTTTCCCTCCAGCTTTCTCTACTTTTATGCTTCAAAAGTATACTGCTCGTAAGTTCTGTGCCTTTTCTTCTAAGTGTGAATAAAGGATATTTGATCATCAATAGGAAGTCTTATATTTAATTTAAGAAAGTATAATAATTGAAAAATCTTTAATCTATAATTGATGTATCAATAGTTTCACTCACCCTTTCCTATATTTTAAGGAGCAGTATTTTTCTGGATTTAGTGAAGCCTGTAAGAAGTAGGGAAAGATAGGCACAGTAAAAGTTGAATGCTAATTGAATTTAAATAGTAAGGGAACCAGGAGAAAAGTACATGATGAAGAAAAGTTGCACAAGTATCCTTAATATTGATCAGATATATATATTTTTTTACCTAAGCATATCACTCACACATTTCATCCCACTGTGAATTAACACAAAATTCCTGTCACACGAAAGCAGTCTGAAGTCAAGTAAAAATTAATGTTTCATATTTGTGTTGGTTATCATTACAGACGTGTCCAGTTAGACATATTTCTTGGAGTACTTCAGAATAACTTATCATTTGTACTTTTCTGTGTGTTTGTATAAAGTAAGGGATATCGACTTTGTCACGTGTCCTGAGAGACTGGTGGGCATGAGCGCTGGGTCCTCATGATTGTGCTGTCGGCTGGTGATGTGGCCTCGGTCATGTTACCTCTCTGGCCTCAGTTCTACCTGCAAGTGGGAGGACTCGTCCTAGGGTCCTACAGGTCCTTAGCTCCAAAGGTTTGTTTTCCTAGAGCCTTTTTAGTTTGACTTACACTAAATACATAATTTTATAATGAACTGATGTCGTGGACATTTTTTTTCTTAATCCATTGCCAACAAACATGATGACTTCCAAAGGTCTTTGTAAAGTACAGGCTTCCCTCACTGTCCAAATCATTCAGTTCCCTAATTCAGCTCATTAAAATTCATATGGTGAAAGATGCCTCTACATTAGCGAATGTAGCAGTCTCTCAGTTTGTGTTGCCATTGTAAAGGAACACTAAGGAAGATGTGTTATGATGAGCAATACTTTGATATTGATAAGACACATTGAATACCTTGAATGTTGACTTGAATGACAAGAAGATGTGGCAAACTGTTGTAGACAAGAGATAACATAATAAGGAGCAAAGGTGATTCTTACTGGTAACTGAAGGACAAGTGTTTATTGAGCACTTGCTGTTTACCAGTTGCTGTTCAAAGCACCAGCAGTGAGAAAGTCCCCCATCAGGGCCTGGGGTCATTGCAGACCTCAGCATGATTGGGATGGCTGGGGAGCAGAGATAGTCTCTAAAGAGTGGAAACATTAATGACTAAGTTACTTTTAATACTCTGTATCTTTCTCAAGGGTCTGTGTAGCATGGTCTTTTATGTATTGACCTCCCCGTTTTGTTTTGTTTTTCATATTTTGTTTCTGTTAGGAGAGAACATTGAAATTATTCTCTAAGCTATTTGAAGAGAGTGACTAAATGCACCTGGGTCAGGCTGTCTGTGGGTATGAAGTGGTTGGGAGAATCCAAGAACATGGTGGTGAATGGCAGGAGGAGTGGAGGCAAGTTGTCTAATGACCACCCGCAGAACCAATCAAAAGCACAGCACACGGGGAAGGACGCCGTGAAGGCTGGCAGAAGCGCGGTGGAGAGGAGGTCGAGCAGATGTATGTACACACTCAACCTGTCACTCTTTTGACTGTGATACGGGACAGTGGTTCTTTCCAGTTTGTGATGTATTCTGTTCTCTGTTGTTTTTGAAACAATTACCTATGTTCTCACAGTTAACAGTATAGTTTTTTTACTTTCATAGCTATATATATTTTTATTCTCATCAAACATTGTATACAACTTGAGTTTAATGCTTAATATAATAACTTCAATCATGCTTTTTATGTCCATGGTTTCTACAAAATTATATTTTGTAGAATTTATACCTAAATGGTTAATCTGTTCTGTAAAAAAAATTACAATAACTGCTACTGAACTGAATTTCTTAGAAGTTCATACTGTATTTTTTATATTTGATTTAAGTATAAGTATGTATGTCTTTAAAAACTTACAATAATATGAATAATAAGATCAACTCTAAGTTGTATGTTAAGTGGAATTTAGTCCAGCCTCACAGATTGTTACTACTTCTGTTTATGTAGGGTGAGGCACTGCTGATACTTACTTTTTTTATCTCTACATCTTGGTAAGAACAAAACTACTTGTTGAGATTTCTGAGAAATTGTAGAGTTGATACATGTTTCATAGTTCTTTAAAGAGTAGTAAGTTGCCATAGGATAAATTTAAACTTAAGTGGACAGCCATATGAAGATTGTCCAAAAGTATGTTGAGGAGTACAACTTTTTCTATTGATACTTCTTGATTTTGCTAAGGTTAATTTAGCCTCTGCTGAATAGTTTGTGTCGGAACCCGCCTGCTCCCTGTGGGCTGGGGTAGCCTGGGGTGTGCTGCAGCTTCAGGTAGATTGCCCCAGTCCGATGCATTTCATTCTCACCTTAGGGGTTTATGCAGTTCGCTGCCCTTACCTTTCCTTACCCGATCAGGTCACTGTTTCTGTAGAGAAGCAGGCAGAGATTCCCACTTCGGGTAAGAGTGGAGGGAGAGTCCAAGACTGGCTGTACTCTCTTCTGCACGGACACCTCGCCTCAGCCTGTGGCGCGAGCCTGACAGCGCCGAGAAATGCAGTGACTAGGGCAGTGGTGTCGCTCTGTCCAGTGAGTTAGGTGTCGCTTAGACTTTCTTAAAACAACTTGTTATTGGCCTCCTTTTGTACATCACAGTGCAAAAAGGCCCTCATTGGTTTGATTGTTGGAGGTGCATAAGAATCTGGAAAATGACCACTATATGAGCTGCACTCTGCGAAGTGTAGACAGATGTAGAGGGATAGGTTGGAAAAGCCCAGAGAGTGTGAAGACGGACAGCACCACGTTGAATGTTGCTGGCGCAGAAACAGCCATTGGTGAAGAGAAGCACAGCAGTGCTCCATCGAGATGGACTGCAGTGACTTCACCTGACATCAGAGCCACAAAGTACATGAAGCAGAAACTGACCAAATTGAGGGGAGAAGTAGAGAACTCAACAATAGTTTGAAGACTCCAGTAACTTGCTTTCAATGATGTAGATAGAACAAGGAGAGAAGACAAACCGATTCTCACTGACAGGCACTCCAGAACACTCCGCCCAGCAGCAGTCTGCTTTCAGGTGCGCGTGAGCATTTTCAGGACAGACCCTAGGGCAGGCCATAAAGCAACCCTCAGTAGATTTACAAGGATTGAACTCATACATTATATGTTCTCTGATGAAAATGGTGTAGAATTAGAAATGAATAATAGAAATTTGGGAAATTTACAAATATGTGGAAATTAACACACTCCTAATTAACCAATGGGTTAAAGAAGAAATCAAAAGGGAAGCGAGAAAATACTTGTACATGATTGAAAATAGGATGCCACATATTAAAATTAATGGGGTGTAGCTGAAGCATTGCCTACAGGGAAATTTGTAGCTGTGAACAACTATATTTAAAAAAGAAGAAAGATCTTAATCAATAACTAACTTTTTAGCTAAGACAAGAGAAAGAGAAAAGCAGAAGGAAGTAATGAAATGAGGTTAACAAAGTAGGGAATAGAAAGATGGCAGAGATAATCGACAAAGCTAAAGCTGGTTCTTTGAAAAGATAAACCAAATTGGCAAATCTTTAAGCAAGGCTGACCAAGAAAAAGGGAAGGATCAAGAATAAAAGAGGGATGATATTGTCTCAAAAAATAAAAAGAATTATGACAATATTTGAACAACTGTATACCAACAAATTAGATAACTTAGTTTAATCAAAAAAATTCCAGACAAGTAACAAACTACCAAAACTGTATCTAGAAGAAATATAAAATAACACTGCCTACAAGAAAATCTCAGGGCCAGATGGCTTCATCGGTAAATACTGGCAGGTGTTTAAAGAAGAATTAATACCAGTTCTTCATAGGTGGTTCCCAGAAAATGGAAGGGAGCACTTGCTGATTCATTCAAGGAGGCCAGCATTACCCTGCCACCAAAATCCTCAGCAAATGCTATAAACCATATCAACCAACAGATGAAAATAATTCTGCAGCATGACAAAGTGGGATTTATCCAGGAATCCAAGGTTGATTTAAAGCTTCTAATACACTATAATTAATTAATACACTACATCAAGAGAATGAAGGACTAAAACCATAAGTAATGCCCATAAATGCAGAGAAAGCATTCGACAAAAGTCTTAATACCCTTTCAGGAAAAAAACATTCAACGAACAAGGAATAGAAGAAAAGATAAAGGACAGCAATGAAAAACCTGTCACACCTGATGTCACATTTAATGGTGAAATACTAAATGGTTCTCCCCAAGATCAGGAACTAGACACAAAATCCATTCTCACCATTCCTATTCAGCATTGTACTTACAGGTGCTAACCACAGCAGCTAGGCAAGAAAATGAGCTAAAAAGCATCTAGATCAGAAAGGAAAAGGTAAAACAGTCTCTATTTGCAGATGACATGATTGTGTATATAGAAAATCCTAAGGAATCCACTAAAAAAGTATTAGAACTAATCAAGTTCAGCAAGGTTGCAGGATACAAAAATCAGTTGCAATTCTGTACCCTTTCAGCAAACAATTCAAAGTTGAAACAGTTTTATTTACAGTGGTGTAAAATATAGCATCAAGCTAACAATAAAAAGTGTAATACTTATACTCTGCAAACTACAAAACATTGTTGAACGAAGTTTAAAAAGACCTAAATAAATAGACGTCACGTATTCATGGATTAGAAGACTTACTACTGTTAAAATGGCAGTACTCCCCAAATGATCTACAGATTGAATGCATTTCCTATCAAAATCTCAGCTGGCTTCTTTGCAGAAATTGATGAGCTCATCTGAAAATTCTTATGTAAATTTAAGGAACCAGATTAAAACAATCTCGAAAAAAAAGGACTCAGTCATCAGAAAAATGCAAATTAAAACCACAAGATACCACTTCACAACCACTAGGATATATATAAAATTAAAAGGACAGACAGTAACAAGTATTGGTGAGGATGTGGAGAAATTAGAACCCTCATACACTGCTGTTGGAAATGTAAAATGGTGCATCTACTTTGAAGAATAGTCTGGCAGTTCCTCAAAAGGGTAAGCATGGAGTTTCCATATGACCTAGCAATTCCACTCCTGAGAGAATTGAAAGCGTATGTACACACAAAAACTTGTACATAAATGTTCATAGAAACATTCATAAAAGCAAAAAAGTGGAAACAGGCCAAATGTCGATCAACTAATGAATAAGCAAATGTGGTGTATGCATACAGTGGAGTATTATTTGGCCATACTAGGAATGAAATTGGATGAGCCTTGGAAACTCTGTGCTAATGGAAAGAAGCCGGTCACAAAGACCACATATGGTATGATTCTGTCTATATGCAATTTTCAAACTAGGCAAATCTGTAGAAACAGAAATTAGATTAGTGGTTGCCAGGGGCTGGAAGGGAGAAACAGGTAGTGACTACTAATGGCTGTGGGGTTTCTTTGGGGAATGATGAAATGTTCCAAAATTGATTGTGGTGATGTTACACAATTATGTGAATATGTTTCTAAAAAACCTTTGAATTGTACACTTGAAATGGGTGAATTGTACGGTATGTGAATTACAGTTCAATAAAGCTGTTACAGAAAATACAGTGATTTGATAGCTTTTCACATACCTATATGCTCAGTATGTGTTTGATTTTTTTTTTGAAAGAGTAGATGAAAAGAAGGTTACACCTCTTACTGTGTCTCTTGTTCTTTCACACATTATTTGGGTTGACCAAAAAGTCCATTTAATTTTTTCTGTAAAGTAAAAGACACATTTTTTAATTTTTACAAATAACTTTATTGGTTGGGATATTTTGAGTATGTCAGCTATCTTCCACATGGTGTAACACTGATAGTTCTCAATTGATGTTTCTATTTGATCACTGTCAACTTCAGCTGGTCTACCCGCCCGTGCGTGGAGCATCATCAAGCGAGAAATCTCCAGCGTGAAACTTCACAAACCACTTCTGACATGTTTGATCAGTCACAGCACCTTCTCCATATACTGCACAAATCCTTTTTTGCATTTCAGTTGTGTTTTTTACCCTTTTTGAAATAATAAAGCATAATATGCTGAGAATGTTGCATATTTTCTTCCGTCTTCAATATTAAAATGTCTATACAAAAATTCACCAATTTTGGTGTTTTTTTAAATTTCATTTATTTATTTTTAGAGAGAGGGGAAAGGAAAGAGAGGGAAAGAAATATCAATGCATGGTTGCCTCTCGTGTGCCCCCCACTGGGGACCCAGCCCACAACCCAGGCATGTACCCTGACTGGTAATCGAAACCAGCGATGCCTTGGTTCACAGGCCAGTGCTCAGTCCACTGAGCCACACCAGCCAGGGCAAGGTGTTCTTTTTTTTAAATGAATGCTGATATGACACGTGTCACAATACAATCTAACAACATTGTTTCGAATGAATTTAAAGACAACTAAGCGCTACTACAGCCATCATATGCAAGAAAACCAAACACACTTTTGGGCCTGTTTTTCGAGGCTTGAAGTTATACTGCTGGTGTCACTGACTGCTGCTGAGACCGTCAGTGACAAAGACACCAGATGCTGACCAAACTTCATGCGTACAGATTTGGCTTTCTTCTCCTCTTTTTACATTGTTTTTCTTCCACAATTAAACCCAAGTATTTCAGTCACCTTTCCTATTTTTATCCATTCAGAATTTTCTAACGAGAGGTCAGTTATAAATAGGCCTGCATTCTCTCTTTTCTTCTTTCCCCACCTCTACTACCTAGGTCTGTAATGATGGCAAATTTCCTAACCGCTGGGCCTGTTACCAGCAAAATGGAGATAGTGATCACTCATCAGACCAAAAGCAGGAAGATGGAGTCAGCTCCTCGCGACTCCTTTTGGTCCTTCTGTTCTACCCTCCTGGCACTCGCTGCAGAGAGTATCTTGTGCTCCTCCTTGACCCAGCCCTGTCTCTAACGACCTTGGGTGCTCTCTTGCTTCCTTAATGAACATCTACCTTCCCCGTTTCTCACCTTCTCGTGGGAGGGGCAAGGTGTGGAAGCTGGAGGCTCGTCCTCCTCTCGGGAAACCTGGTGCTGTCTGCAAAGCGGAGCACTCTCGGTGGTGGGCTGGTTCGCTGCGTTTGGTTTTGTGCTTAATTCAGCTCGTACTCCACCCTCCGCTGTTAAAGTCGACTGAGATAATTTCAGTTCTTGATTAGTAGCTTGAACGGGCAAAGGTTATTTTAAGGTAGATTTTAGCAGCTTTCAGTTTGAGTTACGTTTTCTTTCTCTTTTCACAGGTAATGGTAATTCGGGATTCGAGGGGCAGAGCCGCTATGTGCCATCTTCTGGGATGTCCGCCAAGGAGCTCTGTGAGAACGATGACCTAGCGACCAGCTTGGTTCTTGACCCCTATTTAGGGTTCCAGACACACAAGATGAATACTAGGTAATTGTAAGCTTTTGTCCTGAGTGAGACAGACGATGTTGAATTTAAGGAAGGAGATGGCTGATTTTACTTTCAGTCAAAATTTTAAAGTGACGTTAAAGGAAAGTTCTTTCCTACAGAAAGAATTTTCTATATGTGAGCTAAGAAAAGCAATGAAAGCTTATGAAAGTCTTGTTAGTTTTAACTCTGTGTTCTTGTTTTATCTCAGGATATTTCTGTCAAAATATATATAAGGCTGGGGGATCATCTCTATATTCTGTTTTAAATGCTGATGATAATTAGCCAAAAGAAAAATCTTAGGCCCTGGCTGGTGTAGCTCAGTGGATTGAGCGCGGGCTGCGAACCAGGCATCACAGGTTTGATTCCCAGTCAGGGCACATGCCTAGGTTGCAGGCCATGTCTACCAGCAGCCGCACAATGATGTCTGTCTGTCTGTCTGTCTGTCTCTCTCCCCCCTCCCTTCCCTCTCTAAAAATAAATAAATAAAATCTTAAAAAAAAAAAAAGAAAAATCTTAACAGGTGTCCTATAAAACCTTAAAAATGTATATGGGTTTTTTCCCCCTGCTAAAAGTAGGTTACATTAGTTTTTTTCATGGCTTTATTAAAAACTCGAATAATTGCTTCTGCACATAGGTAATTCTGCCATCTGTTTTAATATTTGAGATGCAGCTAAGAATTCAGCTAGGTAAGATTCAGCTAAGTAAGAGTGAATGATTTCAAAGATATGTGCTTACATGCAGTGTGCAGATAAGAAAATAGCTGTACAAGTGCTTTATGAGTATCAAGTGTCATCTACAGGAACTATTACTATATTGCTCTTGAAATTTGTCATCCTTTGAATTTCTCTATTTTAATTCCCTTGAATTTTATCTCTCAAATTCCTTGACAAAATGTTTTTAAGTCTGGTGGAAAAAGCACAGGGATTTAGAATGTAGAGCGAGTTCTGGGCCAATGTCCACTCTTACCTCTGCCATCCTAGCTCTGGTGTTCAGTAGCTCCGATGCCAGTGACTAGCCCTGGAGGACTTGATCGCCAAGTGGGCCGTCATTGGTAATTAGTTGCAGGAATTGGTGAGTAAAAGTGATTAGGGGAAAATCTTGTGTTCATCATTTTCCCTTTTAATTCTGTCCCTTGCCAGAATTAAAGCCAGATAACTGTGTTAGCATCTATCAGTTACAGTCTAAATCCAGAAAGAAGAAGTTTGGGTAAAAATGTGCCTTTGGTATTTCTATATCTGTCATTTCTTGTCACCCTGTGTTTTTACTTACTAAAATGAAGGAAAGAGCGGGGATAGGCTTGAGAGATCCTTTAAATAGCTCCCTTCCTTCAGAGGGGTGAACACCCACATTTTCTGATTAGGCAGGTAAATGGCTGTTCTCTGAGAATCAGCAGAATCGGATGCCCTGTGTACAAGTAAAGTCTAGTTTGCCTTATTTTAAGTCCATATCCCTTTTCCCCCCAGGGAACGTGGGAGACCAGTGCTCATGCTCTAGAGGATCTTGGTAGTATTTAAGGCACCTTTTCGGCCTTTTTTTCTCCTGAGTTAAGAAATGTGAATCACTGATTCACAAAACATTCTAATGGCATTCAAGATATTACCACAGAGGCCCCTAATTATGACCTGGACTCATCAAGAAAGAGTTAGATTATGTTCATTAAGCCTTATGTATACTGAAATATGGAAGCATATAAACCATTTTAGAAAGCCTTCCATCAAAATTACAAAATGTTTTTAGTGGCTGAGGAAAGAAATTGATGTATTCAGTATCTGCACACTTTGTTCCAAAGGGTGAAGGGTAGTCGCTTATTACTATCTTCTGCTACGGGAGGTAACTCCTGTTTTCTATAAAAATCCTCTTAGACGACTGCTTCTCATAGTTTCTAGGAGCCACCTGGTAAATCTTGTTAGGGTGCAGACTCAGCCTTGGGTAAGGCCTGGGAGCCTCCGTTCCTGACAAGCCTGGACCACGCTCTCAGGAGCAGGGTTCCGTGTGCCAGGCTGCTGCACCTCCTCGTGGCGTGAAAAGTGGACTAGAAACGCTTTACTAGTAGTTTCTTGGGGCTCACTTAAAAACATGTGTCCTTAAATTGTAAAGTTTAGGATTGCCACACCACTATTAAAACTCGGAATGTCCTGTATCTAGGTACCCTCAATACCCTCAATTAAAATGTATTCAGTACATAAAATTTTTTGTGAATAGAAATTGAAGGATCTAAAATGAAAACTGGTTCAACCTGGTTAAACATGCAGAGGACATACTTGAAAATAAAACCGTATCCATTGTAGTTCATCTTTTGAGCAAGAATTTACCACAATGTTGGCTTATATCATGTTCAAAGATATTATTTTATGGAAAATCTATGGTGGTTTATTTGAATAAACGATAAATATCTCTAAAATCGTTAGCTTGTAGACTTCTCTGTCTTTAGGATGCAAATGAAGTGACTAGAAAATAGGATTAGAGCTTGTATTTTAATACTCCAAGCTATTACTTGTATAATGGTCTCTTTGTTCTCATGTTTATACATCTGTAATTTGACTGTCAGTTTTTAGTTTCTCTTTTTTATACCTTTTTTCCCTTCTTTCAGCTTCTTTCAGCGTACTGTGTTCAGAAACAGTAAAGTTTAATAATTTGAAAATTTCCCAAACCAGCTGTATTATGAATACTCATGTTTTAAAATATCCCTAATTTACTAACAAGTAGGTCAGAGTTATAGCATGAATACCTAGAAATAGTGTAAATAAAACAATAATTTCAGACTATTGGGAAATATTTAGACCTAGTTGACTTGTCAGTTATGAAATTTAAATTTTTCCTTTTAGCTGGAGAAGAGAGGTATTAGTAATACCTCTGATTTTTAAAACATCAGGGTAGGGCGGTGGATGTTGCAAAGCCAGGGCAGGTGCCCCTTGTTCAGGCTCCAGAACCCCAAGATTTGACAGTTTCATGGGGAGCCAGGGAGTGTCGGGTGAACAGAGCAGGAATAACGTTACAGAGAAACGGAGTCGTCTCAGGGCGCTTTTTCTTTGGACTTCTCTGGACTTTTCCAATCCAAACGTCAGTCTGTACAGTCCTTACTCGCCCTTCCACTACTGTAGCCATCTCATTTTATTTCACTTGTTTATGTGTTTGATTATTCACATCCACTGTTGGGTGTGAATTTAGAAACCACTGTAAATGCCACTTTGAAATCAAGTGCTTGAGCAGAAAGCCTGAAGAGGCTCTTAGACCCTCTGATTCCCTGTAACGAGGGTAGAATGACGTCACGGGGGAGGGGAGTGCATCCTGGCTTGCATTGTGCTGAGACTGCTTGCGGCTTCGTGGAGTTCTGGGATTTCAGTGTTTTAAGGATTTCTGCTGCAGCTAATACTGTAAGTCTGTTTAGAGATTGCAAGTACAGATTGTACAAATAGTTTTTCATTGTTGTTTGTTTTTGCATTTATATAGCGCCTTTCCTTCGAGGAGCTCAAGGCATTTTTCAAAATCTGACAGTTTTCCTCACAACAACCCTGTGAGGTAGGTAGAGTGTATTATAAACAATAACAAGATGCCCGCTAACCTGTCGCAGCCTTTATGATGTTCTTTCATGTTAAGTATTGGAGGTGTCAGCATAAACATGAGTTTTAGAACATTTTGCAAACCTTTTAAAATAGTTTGGTCTTAGTCATAGCTGTATTTTAAAAAACCACTTGTACTCCGTAACACGGTAATTTTAAGAGAAATCCTTTCATGCAAAGATCAGGAATCACTCCCTGGGATTAGCTGAGCGCTGAGTGCAGGACTCAGCCAGGTGTGTTTCTGGTTGGTGTCTGTTTTCAGGTGAAGAAGGCACGAAGAGCTGTGGCTTTAGCACGCCGCCGCTGCCACTGCCGCCGCCACCGCCTCCTCCTCAGCACCTGCCAGCCCTCAGCTTGCCGTTAACCTTTCTTCAAAGGGGGAAATGTGTTCACAATGTTGCCTTATGGTTTTCTTATTTTATATCTTAAAATATTTGAGCATTTTTCTCTTCCTGTCCCCTTCCATTGCTCCCCTTTTTTGCCCCTCCCTTCTCGTCCTCCCTTCCTCCAGTCAGCTCTTGGCTGTACATGCTAGTGGAAGGGACAGTAGTACAGCTAATACAAATCTACAGCCTTTCTTCCATGCCACAGTGGTCTCTTGGGTTTGGGAACAGAAAAACCAAATAGCAAGAAACCCTGGAAAATCAGTCTCTGGAAAGAGTGGGGAACAGGTGTGTGGGATGTGAATTCATATTTTTTTTCTGTGCCTTTTAATAGTGAATGATTGTAAATGACATTTCTTTTAACTTCTTTTTAATTTTTTAAAGGTTTTTTTTGCTTATTTATTTTTAGATAGATGGGAAGGGAAGGACAAAGAGAGAAACATCAGTGTGTGGTTACCTCTTGCACGCCCCCTACTGGGGACCTGGCCTGCAACCCAGGCATGTGCCGTGATTGGGAATCAAACCAGCGACCCTTTGGTTTGCAGGCCGGCCCTCAATCCACTGAGCCACACCAGCCAGGGCAAGAAATATTTATTGAAAGTAGCAAATTTTGTGTTAAAGAGGGAGGAGGGACATACTTACTTGGAAATACCAGATGCCTGTTTTTCTTGCCTCCCTGGCTACTCCAGCTCACCCCCAAAGGCCACATTTAAAAGTGTGTATTACCTTTCACTGTATTGTCAGAATACCACCAGCGCTCTGGCTGGGCTCCAGGTTGGTGTTCCATGGCAAATGCAAGTCAAATCCTGTTCTAACGTGAAATGCCACCAGAGGGCCCTCTGAGTCCACCCAAGAGCAGGCTCGCACAAGGCTTCCCTTCATTAGCCTTGTGAGCCTTCTTTTCCGCATTTATGGACTCAGAGGGCTGTGTTTGATAGTCTAAATTCCCTCCTAGCTTTAAGAAGCATGGTGTAAGGACAGCTTTGTGCAGTTTGAATGGGAGATTTAGAGTGATTGGGATTAAGGAGAGGGCAGAGGGTGTCTTTCTACTCAATAATAGAAAATTATTTTATGTCCTGGCTGGTGTCACTCAGTGGATTGAGTGCCGGCCTGCGAATCAAAATGGCCAGGGCACAGGCCTGGGTTGCAGGCCAGGTCCCCAGTTGTGGCTGTGCAGGAGGCAGCCATCAGTGTTTCTCTCACACATTGATGTTTCTCCTTCCCTCTCCCCTCTCTCTAAAAATAAATCTCTTTTTTAAAAAAAATTATTTTAATTTTGTCTGAGGTCTTTAGTGCCGTTTGCTCTAGCCCTAATAATTATAACAATCTTATGTTCTTACAAAATTTTTATTTCCCCGCAGTATTTGTTGTAATGGGATTTGACTTGAACTATCAGCCAGGTGATTTTGATGTATTTTTTTTTTGTAGGATTATTGAAAACAGCCGTCTACACCCAGAACCATTTTCTTCTTTATTTGCCAGTCATTTCACGCCTATAGCAACCAACTGTGATGGGAAGTTTTGATAATCAGTTATATTTTAAGTGAAATAGAGGTTGTTTTTTTTTTTAAGGAGGGTCTTAATTTCAACTATTCTACCTTTTTTCTTTTTTAAAAAACATTTTAAAAAAAGATTTGTTTATATATTTTTCAGAGAGAGGGGAAGAAAGGGAGAAAGAGAAGGAGAGAAACATCAACGTGTGGTTGCCTCTCATGTGTTCCCCACTGGGGACCTGGCCTGCAACTCAGGCATGTGCCCTGACCGGGAATTGAAGTGGCGACCCCGCGGTTCGCAGGCTGCACTCAATCCACTGAGCCACACCAGCCAGGGTTCTTTTTTAATTGTTGTTCAAGTACAGTTTTCTGCCTTTTCCCCCTGAAATGGAGGTTCTTGCTAGTGGGTAGCAAGTAGCATTTTGTGGGGTTTTGTTTTTGTTTGAGCTGATGGAAGTCAGGCAGAAACAAAAGTCAGCACAGGGAAGGTGGAAGGCAGAGAGTATTAGGAGTTCATTATTTTGTGTTGGTTTTAGCATATAAATTGGCATCATGAACAAAGAGTAAACAAAGCTGCAGAGAGCTGAAAGGAGTTTGTAGATAGGAGGGGGCAGGTTTCAGGAAGTGGAGAGCACTCACCGAACCTGTAGGAGGAGCCCGTGTCCAGTCCATGTCTCTAACTTGTGTTTCTGCCCTGTTCTTAAAGCTCTGCGTGAATTTATCCCTGACTCTGACTTGTTTGCTAATGTGTTGAGCCATGCGATTATTTTAAACTAGTGAGTCACCACTGGTCAGTTCCACGTTGAACATACCAAGATTGCTTGGCTCTCTCTGTCACTAACATCGTGGATTATACATTGTATTTGCTCAAACGAAGTATTGCTTTTCTGTTCACTGCACAAAACATGGGCTCTCCCTTTCCCGCCATGGCTTATGTCACAGTTGTGTAAAGTGGCATGCCTTAGCTGACCGCTGCTTGGCTGTCTTCTCTGTCCTTCATATGCAAATACTCCCCGTGTGGGCTCACAGCAGGGAGGGTTTAAGAAACTCAATCTTGACAAAATCACTTGGGATATCTGCAAGTAACTTAATGTTACAACTGTGGAAATTTGGATACTTTCACAATTCTGCAAATTCTTAGATTATTTTAGTGGTGTTTCTCCAACACCATATCCTAACAGTCCTAGTTGAAGACATTCTGGTTGTTTAAAGGGTTTCCGCTCATCAGTCTGTCTGGGCAGGTTGCTAATTAATTGAAAATGGAATAAAATAAGGCCTTGTCATTTCTTCATGTGATGTCTCTGGGGTGTGTTCAAACTCTTTCACATGGTTCTGCTCAGTAGTTGTGAGTACTTACCGCAACAGGAGTCAGAAGCTAGTAAGTCCCTAACAGTGCCAGCACACGGTAACGGGTCTGAAGTCCCCAGAGACCCCTCTTCCTGTTCCAGGGCTTTACGGTTGCCATGCTGGTTCCCGCAGCCCTGTTCCTGTCTCGGAAACCAGGCTCCACTGCCTCAGTTCCCTCTCCCTTCGCCTGCCCTCCTTTGGTTCTTTCCAGCCTGCAGTAGCATTCCAGAGAGCTAAAGTCAACTCGCCTCCCTGCCCACACCAGTGCCAGCCGCAGACTCCTTCCCAAACAAGTCTTCCTTCAGTTATAGTTTCCATACTTAAAGTGTGCTACAGCAACGTGGTTTGTACCATATTAACATGCATTTGCATATTGAGGCCTTGCTTAACTGTTTGATGCATGTGTATATCTTTTAGTCAAAATTAAATTTTTCATTTAAGAGTTTTGGCCATCCCTGGCCAGGTGCTCAGTTGTTGGTTAGGGCATCATCCTAATACACCAAGGTTGCCGGTTCGATCCTTGGTCAGGGCACATACTAAAACCAACCAGTGACTGCGTAGATAGGTGGAACAAAAAATTGATGTTTCCCTCCCTCCCTCCCTCCTTCCCTCCCTCCTTTCTCTCTCCCCCCTTTCCTCCTTCTCTAAAATTAATCAATAAATTTTTTTTAAAGAGCAGTGGCCAGTCGGTCTCTCCTGTTCTCACCACGCCCCTGTGCGCACAGCGCCTAGTGAGTGATTCTTGGTGAAATGTCGTGACTTAAAATCTTACTGAAATGTTGTGAATACATTTATGATAGCTTATCTAGAAGAAAAATTCTGTTTGAATGCTTACTTTCCTGGAGTTTATGCTAGATTTTATCTCAGCTTTAGCATTTTCCCATTTATGAGGTATGCAGTTTTAATTCTTAGAGTTAAGAGGCATAGTTCAAATGTTTTTCTCCTTGGCCATTAATATTTTTTTAACTTATTCTTTTTTAATAGCAGTCTGAAGGTCCTTTTTTGGTTGGATTTTTAAAAAAATCTTTAGGAAAATAAACCAAATGAAACTGACATGAGCAAAAATTTTTAAATTAAGATCCAAGTACCTTTAATTATAGTCCGTGTTTTATGAGAACACAATTTTAGAATGAGGAAACCTAAGTTTTACTTGGACCATGATTGTATCTATCATGTGTTATTTTTTGACTGGAAACACAGTATTCTGAAGTCGTTACAGTTGGGTTTACACTAGAAACTTTTTATCCTTCCACGTCAGCAGCGTTTGCTGGCCTCACCCGCACAGCAGCATCGCTGCTGGGGCCACGCTTTCGCTGTCCGTGTTCTCTGAATGCCGTGGTCGGAGACCGGTTTGCCACGGTGTCGAAAATCCGGGTGTGTCGAGGCCTGCTGGGGCACTTGGTGTGGGGGTTCTCGAGCTGTATGTAGAGAATGTTTTGTTAGTGGCATGGTTTTGTTTGCTTCTCATTCTTCTGAAGCTCATTGCCTGGCGCTCTTCTGGCTTCATTCTGCATGTTGTTGTTGTTGTTGTTAACCCTTCATCCTGACACGCGGAGACGAGTGCGGCTGCAGGTCTTTCACGTTGCACCGGCCCTGGTAGACGACTGGAACCAGCCGGATCAGTGCGCATTCGCTTACGTCCGCAGCCAATGCGGAAACAGCGAATAAAAGTGCTACAATGAAGTTTGAAGAAAGAAGTTGTATTTCCTGGTGACCAATATTACTTGCATAGCAATTATCAAGATTATTGACCTCTTTTGTAACGTCTGGCAGTTTTTAGGTTATCTCTTTCTCAAGATCTCTTAACAGTGTCCCAAGGATGATGGTAGGTAACTAGGGTTATTGTCTCGATTTTTTTTTTTTTTCCAGATTTCGGCCTATTAAAGGAAGGCAAGAAGAACTAAAGGAAGTAATTGAACGTTTTAAGAAAGATGAGCACTTGGAGAAAGCTTTCAAATGTTTGACTTCGGGGGAATGGGCACGGCACTATTTTCTCAACAAGAACAAAATGCAGGAGAAATTATTCAAGGAACATGTAGGTTTATTAATAAGATTAATACTATTTATCTGTTTGGATAAGAGTGAAGGAAACTAGGTTCGATTCCCAGTCAGGGCACATGTGAGAGGCAACCAAGCCATTAGGTACTCACATATGTGAGACTTTAAAATACCAACAAAGTTTGTTACTTGAGAATCTTAAATGTTTTTATGTTGTTGGTGGTGGTTTGCTTTTATAATTCCAAGAATGTCTAACAGGATAAACAATATAAAGCTAATGTTGAATGTTTTCTGTTTTAGGTGTTCATTTACTTACGGATGTTTGCAACTGACAGTGGATTTGAAATACTACCCTGTAACAGATACTCGTCAGAACAAAATGGAGCCAAGATAGTAGCAACGAAAGAGTGGTAACTATTATACTAGTATAGACTCATAAAGTTATTTTATTTAAATTCTCTCTTAAATTACTGGTGAAGTGCTAGGAAAGTCGTGGGAAGGGGTGAAACTGGAGCTCACTGTGGAGGAACCAGTGCGGGCCGGTGCCTTAGCCCCAAGACCAGGGTCAGCTGACTGTTCTTCATTCCCATCCTTGTTGTGTGGAATTAGAAGTCTGAGTTGAACCAGATTCTATCTCTAAGCCGAAGTGCTTTGTTTTTAATTGAGCCTGGGTGTCCGCTTAATGACAGGACTAGAAAGGCTGGGGAGGCCAGGACGGGAAGCCTGGCTTCCAGAGTCAGTCCTTACTGGCCTAGAGGAAAGGTCAGGTACGACCCTTCCTTCGTGATCCTAGGAAGTTGATGGATGGCAACTTACTAGCACATTACCTGCTTAAAAAATAGACATATGTGTCAGCTTAAATGAAAGTCATACCACTGAGCCCCATTAGGAGGAATAGCAGCCATACATGAAAGAGAGAGAAATGTGGTTATATCTTCTTTCCTCTAATGCCTGTTCCCTACCTTTTCTCCCAAAAGAAATATGTAGGCCCTCTCATAGACCATCCTAATATGTTTTATAGCAGAAATTTTAGAGTCAGGTGCCTGAAAATGGAGTGGGCAAAGAGCGTTACTCCCAGGCTTGGAAGGTGTGTGTACATGAGTGTGCCTTGTGTGTCTCCGGGTGATATCAGGCCTGCTTACCAGCTCCCGTGGCCCCCGTGGTGGTGATGGGGGTGGAGGTTTGAGATCCTGGGTCCAGAGCTGTTCTATCCAGTACAGTAGCCACCAGCTCCATGTGGCTCTTGAGCCCTTGAAATGTAGCTAGTCTGAATGGAGCAGTGCTGTAAATGTATATGTACCAGGTTTTATATTAAGTTATCTTTTTCATTAATAATTCTTGCACTGACTACCTGCTGAAATTGTGTTTGGGGTATGGTAGGTGAGAACATATTACTAAAAGTAATTTCACATGCTTCACTTTTACTTTCTTAATGTGGCTATTAGACAATGGAGGACTCTGTGCTGGGCTCCAGTTACATGTCTCTGGGGTGGCAGCCTCCCAGTTCTGTTTCCTCGTAGCGTCCCTGCTGTTGCACTCGTCTGGGTCTCCTTCATCCACTGCCAGCAGGGTGAATTCGGTGCACAGGGTCTGAGACCTTTCTGCTTGCAAAACACTGCACCAGGTGCGGCAGGGCATTCGGAGACAGAGATGGGTTCATGTCTTGGAGGACTTTCCAGCCTTTTGCAGGGACAAGGCAGCTGCACGAGTAGCCAGGGCAAAGGCCTTGGGGCTTCCAGGTGGGGATTGAAATCAGCTAAAATACGCAGAGCTAGGTCTTCTAAATACTTGGTATTTGTTGGACAGGGTTATTTTATTAAAAGAAGCCTTATTATTTATAATTACTAGTAATTTTTAACATCACATATTTTAAATAGGAAACGAAATGACAAAATAGAATTACTGGTGGGTTGTATTGCCGAACTTTCAGAAATTGAGGAGAACATGCTACTCAGACACGGAGAAAACGACTTCAGTGTCATGTACTCCACGCGGAAAAACTGCGCTCAGCTCTGGCTCGGCCCCGCCGCATTCATAAACCACGGTAAGCGCCTCTCAGGCGTGGCGCCGGAGTGCGGGGCACCTGCACTCACTGCGGGGATGGCCGTGTCTGACCGAGGGAGGCCTCGTCCTCCTCTAAAGGAGGGTTAGGGGTGTAATTCCCCCCCACAAAGTTGTTAAATACTCCTGTAGTTCTAACTCGAGGCGTAAGCTTCTATCAACTTTGTAAACTTATATGGAAAGCTTATTCCAGATTTCTGTAATTGTTCGTGTTTCAGATCTTATCTGCAGTTAATTGACTTTATCTTTTGGACATTTTTCAGATTGCAGACCTAACTGTAAGGTAAGCACAAAAATTTTATCTCAAGTATTTAGTTTCTGCTTCAGGTACGAGTTTCTTACTGAGTTCATTTAATTTCAGTTTGTGTCAACTGGTCGAGATACAGCATGTGTGAAGGCTCTCAGAGATATTGAACCTGGGGAAGAAATTTCTTGTTACTACGGAGATGGGTTTTTTGGAGAAAACAACGAGTTCTGCGAGTGTTACACTTGCGAAAGGTACGGCATTCATTCAGACGCTCAGCTTTTCGTTCTTTTAACCACCTGAAGATCATGGGCATTAAATCACATTATCTCGTCACTCAAACGCGGGGGTAGTCGTGTGCTTTAGAACATCACACCCAGTCCTGAATGCGTGAACAAAATCAAAGGATCCAGAACTTCAGGGGCACTGGAACCTGACCCTGTCAAATCCCACGGTTACCAGCAGTTATTCTCATGAATGGATTGGAATTCAAACATGTGTAAGGGGAGAGTGGGAAATACACACGCACACACGCACACACGCACACACACAGCCAGGGTGGGGTTGCCCCCAAAATGGCAAGTGGAGTTCCACTGCCGACAGTCCTGTATAACCCTGGAGTAGTCTTGTGAATTACCACGCTGTGTCCTCCGGAATTTTTGTTTTGAGGCATATACTCAAATCCGAAGTTCCGTCACTTAGTGGGGAACCTCTGTGTGACCCATTGAGACTCTGGCATCCTTGTGGGAATCCGCCAGGTCTGCCTTAGCAGCACTGCTGTTCTGCGGCTTGTCGGAGGAACCACTGCTTACCTGAGCTCCTGAAGACAGCGTCATAAGCTCATGGGGGGGAGCTGCAGGAAGACCCCGTCACAACCTGGTGCAGACTGTGTAGGCCACACTGCCCAGCAGATCTGGGCTTGTTCAGCCCATTTCGCATACCTCGCACTGTCCTGGACACCGCTGATCTCGACTCATTCAGTGCTCATCGCCATCCTGTGAGAGGGCAGTAGTGATTGCCCCTTGCAGGGGCAGAAACTGAAGTACTGAGCCCCAGTCAGCCTAACTTTTCAGAGCCCTCGTTCTTTTCTTTTTTTTTTTTTTTGAGATTTTATTTATTTATTTTTAGAGAGGGAAGAGAGGGAGGGGGGGAGAGAGAGAGAGAGATCAATGTGCGGTTGCTGGGAGACATGGCCTGCAACCTAGGCATGTGCCCTGACTGGGAATCGAACCTGCGATGCCTGGTTCGCAGCCCGCGCTCAATCCACTGAGCTATACCAGCCAGGGTTCGAGCCCTCGTTCTTTTCATGTTGCTTTTGCAAATATGAGCAATAGTACCGGTTAGTGCTACTTTTCCCCCTGAAGACACCCAGCCTTAGTCCTGGATGGGCAACATGATGCCTTCCACAGAGGCCTCATTCTCTTCTTCCTGGGTGGCCAGAGGTTTCCCCAGGTTGGGGTGGAGGATAAAACTTAACCTTTTTCTATATAAAAATGGCATGAACATTGGTTGGATCTTAGACCAGCCCCAAAAAGACCCTTTAATCTATGAAATAGCTTAACTATAGTTGATCAGTGCTTTAAAATCATTTTACAGAGACAGCACAAGGCAGTGGAGCAAGTGCCTGAGACCCGGGCAGACTGCCCTGTGGCTCTGCACTTCGTTCACTCCAAGATCTGGGCAGCCTAGCTGCTCCTGTCCCTTAGTTACCTTAATTATCTACAATGTGAGGAGGACACTAGGAGTTATTTCATAGGCTTGCTGTGAGGATTGAATTAGTTATTTCACATAAAGTACGTAGAATGACACATAATTAATACTCAAGTATTAACTATAAAATTGCATTGTGGTTTCTGGTTATTATTAGAACAGAAACTCCAAGAAGTTAGAGATTTTTATATCTTTTATTTATTCCCATATTCCCCAGCATCCAGAATAGTACCTGGCACATAGTAGGTGCTTGATAAGTATTTGCTAAATGAACAATTGAATGGAGCAGATGACATGCTAATAAAGTTTTAGAGGCAGTCCTGAAAGTGTAACTACATACACAAGATTCCTAACCAGCCCCTAAACAGCTGTTTTACTCATTCAGAGCTACACGTACCATCATGTTCCTTAGGCGTGTTAATGCTCGTTATTGAGCCTTGGTTTCTCACAGGTCATTTGGGGTCATCCCTCCTACTTCCTAGGCTGCATATGAACAGTAGAAACATGCACGTCCTTCCCAAGTGGAAAGGCCTCATACACAGAACAGTATGCATGGCTTTTGTCACACTGTGTGAGCAGTTTGATCTGAAGCTTGGCTGCAAACATTGTTCAAATTCTCAGGAACACCAGTTAGGTGAGAGGATGAGACTAGTCAGAGGAGCTCACTCAGTTCTTCATCAGATGCTGACTGATCAGTTACTTTATGCTGGGCCTGCACATGCATGATGAACAAGACTAACCAGCACGTGCCGGTGGCGAGGGCAGTGTGCGCACACATCCGCACTCACACGGTGCTGGGTGCTGGGAGGCGGGAAGAGGGGGCCCGGTGAAGGGCAGAGAGGGGTGGAATTTTAGAGAGGTGCTGAAGTGGCAGGTGAAGTGCCCCAAATGCATCGCATGCCTGCGTCTGGCCTGTAAGCGCCCTGACGCCACAGCGACTGTGGAGTGTTCCCAGTCAGCGCTGCAGATTTCACTCCGGAAATTGGAGGGATAGAATCTGATGAGGGGCCAAGTACTGTAGAGCTTATGCGAAAGTATGTTTGATTGATAGCCAAGAAAATATTTCTAAAGTAAAGGGAGATTTGCCTTAACAGATACTAAAAGATGCTATGACACAATTATAATCAAAACTTGATGATATTTACTGGCCAGAAATGGGCAGGTAGGTAAGAGGACATGAGTAGAGCCTGAAACAGAGGCCAGCATGAGGGTGCAGTGTATTCCGTCTGCACGTGGGCGTCCACATGTGCCGAGGGCTGGCTTTCTGGCTGCAAGACTGATTGGCGCCCTGAGTCCCACCTTGTTCAAGGGTCAGCTGTCGCTCAGTATGTGTCTGGAAGAACACTGAGCTAAATTCCCATCTCACACTACATAAAAATAAATTCCAGATGGGTTAAGAATTTAAATTTTGACATACAGTGCAAAACTATTAGAACAATTTAGGAGAATATATGTCTAACATTGGGTTAGTAGTATTCTTTTGAAAGAAAACAAGAAATGGTAAATGCTGAAATTTTGAATGGCCGAAAATAAAGTCAAGGACAAAGGTGAACTGAAGGGGAAACGGTACACACAGGAAGAGTTAGTATTGTGGTAACAAAAACTCCAGTAAACTCATGGGGAGAGACTCCAGTAGTGAGAAGGCAGGGAGGGTGCCGCACAGAACGTGAGGACCAGAAACGAGGAATTAAAACAGGTGTTTGTTTTCACTATCAATTGGCAAAATTGGAGGGGTGCGCTGCATACTGCTGGTGAGAACATGGAGAAACAGGTATGGTGTTATTAGGGCCATGAATAGCTGTAACCTTTTGGGAAAGGAGTCTGGCAACATGTGTCAGAAGTAAGTGTACCACTGACTTGGCAGTCAGTCCCATACGGAAGACTCTGTCCTATGGAAGTACGGGCACTGGTTTATGGATTTGGTTTCGAGAGCAGCGTGGCAGCTGTGTTCATGGCGGCAAGCGGGAAAGATAGCCCGCAAGGTTCAGTGTCCACAACGTTTAAAACATGTTCCATTCCAGTTGATTTGCCTGTGCTGTGGTGATGGTAAAGCTGGTTGCTGAGTGAATGTGTGTATTATCCTGCTGATTGGGTTCACTCAGAAAACACCGACAGCGAGATAGGTGTGCAGACTGGGGTAACGAGGTGGGAGCTGAGGCGCCGGCAGGTGGGCGGCACTGGCCCCTCAGGGTGTAGGGCTGCGGGGGGGTTGGGAAGCGCCGTCAGTTTCCGCCTTTTAGGTGTCGCTTTCCTGGGCGGCCTGGCTCGCGGCAGCCAGTGGAGCGTGTGTCACGCTTCTAGGTCAGAAAGAAGAGGCGAGGGTAGTCGAGAAGCAGGTGAATAGTAGAGTTTTACTAAAACAAACAAACAACAAAAAAAACCCTTCTAATTTCCAGATAAAATAATCCCACTATAATAATTTCTGTTTAAGCATATTTTTTTTTTAAGTAAAGTCACTGGCTGTATAACATGCCCTTTTTTAAAAAAAATTTTAAAAGATTTATTTATTTATTTTTAGAGAGGGAAGGGAGGGAAAAGAGAGAGAAACATCAGTGTGTGGTAGCCTCTCACGTGGCCCCCACTGGAAATATGGCCTGCATCCCAGGCATGTGCCCTGACTGGGAATTGAACCAGCGACACTTTGGTTTGCAGCCCGCGCTCAACCCACTGAGCTAAGCCAGCCAGGGCAGATTTCTCACTTCTTAAATGCAACAGGTAGTGCTTTTTTTTTTTTTTTTTAATCTCTTTAGTGTATAATTTATTCTTTTTAATAGAGCTGAGTAGAAATTTCCCTTTATGCACTGAATAAAGCACAGATTTGCAAAAACAGATTCATTTAGGAAGTTTAGGAACTCTCCTGTTAAACACCCTCACTTGAGAAGAATTTATATAAATACCAATAGTTAAAGCAGGTTAGAAATTATTCTTATTCTGTGGTAAAAGCAAGTCTTTTAATTTTAATGTCTTCTGTTTAGTAACATTTTATTAACTTGATTATGGTCATTTGTTTATCCAGTAACTTGAATTACTTAACAGGGTTTTTTGTTCCCAAACTCAGATTCTCACTAAGACAGCCTTGCTTTCTGATACAGAATTTCAGTTGGGGCTTGTGTCGAACATTAAGTTCTATCGAAATAATGACTTAATTTATGGAAATTGGCTTCTTTTTTTAATTTCTTAATTCTCGGTTTTTAGTAATGTAGTGTTAAATTGTGTAGAACAAAGCTGGAACATAATTAACAGGTGGGTTATTTAAGCCACAATATATTTCTGTATGTATACAGAAATAGTAAATTTCACCAGCCAGTTTTGAAATTGAAGAATCAGTTATTTATTGTTTTCTTTACATAATTCTACCCAGTAGAATTCTCATGGCTGGTTAGTGGTTGACAGCAGTCATAACAACTTGTTGCTGTTAATTTTATGTAATACTTAATCTCTTCGGAGAGCCCTAGACCTGGCAGGCCCCAGGGTGGTGGAGGCCCCTCTGCTCATCACGCCTGGGGCTCCGATGGGCCTGGAGCCTGCGGCCCTGGTCAGTAAGTACGCTGCTCGTGTGACGTGTGCTCTTTTCTCTTTCAGACGGGGAACTGGTGCTTTTAAATCCAGAGTGGGACTGCCTGCGCCTGCTCCTGTTATCAATAGCAAATACGGACTCAGAGAAACAGATAAACGTTTAAATAGGCTTAAAAAGTTAGGTGACAGCAGCAAAAATTCAGACAGTCAGTCTGTCAGCTCTAACACTGATGCAGATACCACTCAGGAAAAAAACAATGCAAGTAAGTAAGGGACCTTTGATAAGCATATCTTTTTGTTTTTTTTTAGTGTTTCAACACAATTTGTTTCCTGAAGTGTGTGTTTCAATAGTTTTGATCTTTTAAATATTGAGAGACACCTTGGGTCTTCAGCAGCATCACAAGGTTCTAGAATGATCTGCCCACAAAAGTGGGCATATTGAATCTGTATCCCTCCTGCAGATTCAATATGCTTGCCTAGACATTGCTCTGCTTTTCTTGACTACTTGGTAACTGGATCTTACCTGCTTCATCATGTGTTCCGGGGTTGTCGTGTGTAATGCATATGTCATATATGGCACATGCTATATATGGCATATATGTATTTGTGTGTGTGTACATGTTTGAGAGCGACATTCTCAAGGCGTCAGCCTCACTGCAGTGAAGGTGCTCCGAGCAGATAGGATGGGGCGGGGCCACACGGGCGCACGCGTCCTGGGCCCAGCCAGCTGTTAGGGCGGCTGAGGGACTTGGGGAGTTCATAGCTTCTGGCTTCAAGGTTTACTTGCCTTTTTCAAAATGAACTGACCCAGTTCACCGCCAGTTACCAGGTTCAGATTGTGATAAAGGAGCATTTTAAATGTCCCTGCACTGTGACATACTAGCTGCTACCAAAAAGCAAGGTAAGAAGGAGAAAACAGCAAGCTTTAAGATGCCAGTTGTGGGGGTGGGGACAAGACCTAATGGAACTGAAAACAGAGTGAAGAATGCAGAGTGAAGAAAGAGAAGAAAGCCTAACAAAGAAAACACATCACCTGGAGCTTTGAAGTCCTGGGACCGTTCTGAACGCTGCTGTTTTCCATCTGGGTAACCCGACTTCCTCTGGTTCCGCTAAAGTAGTAGGCTCTTCAGTCTGACTTCTCTCTGACAGGGATCAAGTTCGAAAGTTTTGACTTGGTGATCCCCAGAATCTGCCTGTTTGGGCACTAAATGTTCATAGATACTTCTTGGCACCTAAGTATCTTCTGAGATCTGGTTATTTTAGGCTCTTCTCCCTCTCTTCACGTTTTCAGCCCAGCACTGGGTGCTGCCCTCCCTTGCAGAAAATCCTGAAGAAAAGGGAAAGTGTCTCCTATGATGGCGAAGGTCAATGCCGTGAATTCCCGAATCCGCCTGCTGCCGGGAGTCAGAGGACAGACGCACCCTCTGTAGTGTAACAGTGACCCTGTGCACCTAGTCCCGCTCATAATGTCCGGGGTGCACAAGACGAGAGCAGTTAGTCCGCCATTCACTGTGGACTGTTGGTTCTGATAATAAACGCAGCAAAATCAATGCTTGTTTTCTGAGTCTGGTTTCTTGGTGACACTGGAGACTTGTGAAACCTGTATGTGGAGACTGCCACAGCGCTGTCCCCATTGAGTGCCTCTGTGGCATTCCGGGGGGTGTTTTGTGTTTTTATGCATTAACTGTGTTTCTAATGTAAAGATTCTCAATTCGGTACGCCACAGTTTAAAAGATTGGAATACAAATATTTTTTGGAAGGTGTTGAGTGTACTATACTATGTGAGCATCAGGGAATATTTATCAATAAACCAAATAAATACTTTAAAAATTTTTTTAAATTTATTTTTAGAGAGAAGTGAAGGGAGGGGGAGAAACATCGATGTACACAAGAGAGCGGTCGGTCCCCTTTCGCACGCCCCCGGCGTGGACTTGGCCCGCAGCCCAGGCTTGTCTGGGCTTCAGCGGCTGACAGGAGCCGCTCTCCTTGAGCAGCGTGTACATTCTTTTTAAAGAAACATGTCTGCCTAATGGAAAGAAAAATTATTTCTTCCTGCAGATCCTTTTTCATAAGGTATATATATGAGAGCCACAACCTGACGGTTTGCTTTAGCATCCAGAGAGAGGAGACAAGAAGAAACCCATCTTTACAAATTCACTTCACAAGCCTGAATTATGCCATTATTGGAAGATTCTGTTTTTTTAGGTCTCTTGTGCCTTGATGGCTGGGCCACCCCCTGTAGTCAGTGCCCTGATACAGGATGTATGTCACTGCAAATGCCACAAGTTGGGACAGGACCCAAAAGACCTAGCCAGTGCGTTAAGTTTCTCTGAACTGAGGAGAGCCTGTCCTGGAGGCAGGGGCTGGTCACTGCTCTCCAGTCTCGCCCGTTGTAGGTAGCGCTCCCCGACCTGAACGCAGGGGTCTGCTTCAGGTCCTGGCCCAGGGCCTGTTCACAGCAGCCGTTGTCAATCTGTTGGCCACATAAGGTGGGAGCTGCTGGCTCGAGTTCTGAAGTGTCAGCGCTGTGTGATCCTTGTATTATCTCGGTTCACGCCGACAGTATGCGCACCTGGGCTTTTCCGTCTGGGTACAGCCCTGGCACTCAGGAAACCTCGATGTCATTCTGCTGCTCTTGTATCTGGCTGTAATTCCTGACACCCGTGCAAGGCTGCCTTATGATTTTGAGGACACCCAGAAATGATCATGATGGCCATGCTGTGGCTCCTTTACCCACGAGTTGGGACTGGCATATCTTAGAGGTAGTGCCGAAGAACTCGGGATCTTGCCCTGCCTGGTGTGGCTCAGTGGATTGAGCGCCAGCCTGCAAACTGAGGGGTCATTGATTGGATTCCTAGTCAGGGCACATGCCTGGGTTGCAGGCCGGGTCCGCACTGGTGGGCACTCAAGAGGCAACCACACATTGATGTTTTTCTTCTTTCCTCCCCCTCTCTCTAAAAAGTAAATAAATAAATGAAATCTTAAAAAAGAACTTGGGATCTTGAACTGTAGAGCTCAGTGCAGATCCCATCTGTGGCCTGCACCAGTTGGACAGTCTTAGGCACACAGGTCCTGTGAGTATGGTTCTCACAGAGGTGTAATGGCTCTTCAGAGATGCTTGTTAACATCGAGATCATGCTTATTTGGCCATTTGCACAGCACCTGCTATGTTATAATTGCAAAGAATATAGCTCCACCTGAAATTACTGTCTAGGTTTATGCATTTGGGGCTTGTCCTGGACCACAAGGAAGAGAGTCACAGATGGCATGTCAGTGTAGGCACCAGGGTGGCCACAGCCGGAATCCTTAGTCTCTTCTCTTTTTTTTTAAGATTTTATTTATTTATTTTTAGAGAGGGAAGGGAGGGATGGAGAGAGAGAGAGAAACATCAATGTGCGGTTGCTGGGGGCCGTGGCCTGCAACCTAGGCATGTGCCCTGACTGGGAATCGAACCTGCGATGCTTGGTTCGCAGCCCGTGCTCAATCCACTGAGCTGCACCAGCCAGGGCAGTCTCTTCTTTTTCAAAGATTTTATGTGTAGAGACGGGGAGGTAGGGAGGAGGGAGAGAGACATTGATGTGAGGGAGAAACGTCGTCAGTTGCCCTTGCATGCCCCAAACTGGGGACCAAATCCACAGCCCAGGCCTGTGCCCTGACCGAAAGTCGAACCAGTGACCACCTGCTCTGCAGGATGATGCCCAGCCCGCTGAGCCGCACCAGTCAGGGCAGAGTCCCCAGTCTCTCACATTAGTCACTCTGCTCTCACTTCTGCCCAGCTTGCGTATGTGTTTTACCTTCGATTTGACACACCTTTTAGCTGGACTTTTGAAGAGAATGCTTTTTAGGCAAAATGAGAACACACTATAACAACATAACCCTAAGTGGAATTTCTGTTGAAACCATTCGTAGCTTCGAATGCTCTATTTTGTGCTGTTGCGAACACACACCCAAGTGCTTTGTGAGTGATTCACTGCTGTCAGCTAACAGTGATTCCTTGGGAAAGGGGTGCTGGGGGTAGGCAGGGGGAGCCAGGACCCAGAATCCCTGTAAAACAAGACACTTCTAATGGCTTAAAATAGGTGCCCAAGGTAGGGGATGCTCAGGCGTTGTGGGGCACAGCCAGGGCCTCCTGTCCTGCGTAGAGAGTCATGACAGGCTTCTGGGAGAAGGGTTTTCCTAAGTTGAATCTTAAAGGAGGTGAAGCGTTGGCCAAGTGAAGCATATTCAGAGGAGAGGAAATTTTATTTTTACAAAACAGCCCTGGCTGGTGTGGCTCAGTGGACTGAGTGTGGGCCTACAAACCAAAGGGTCACCAGTTCGATTCCCAGTCAGGGCACACGCCTGGGTTGCGGGCCAGGTCTTCAGGGTGTGTGAGGAGCAACCGATGAATGTTTTCCTCGCACATCAATGTTTTTCTTACTCCTTTCCCCTCCCTGTAAAAATAAGTAAATAAAATATTTTTAAATTATTTAATAAAAGATAAATTGGGGGTGAGTGTGGGACTTGTATTAAGTGGAGTTTGTCACGGCTGGACCAGGAGGTGGGAAGGGATGTCAGCGTGACTCAGAGTTGTGGACTTCATTCTTAGGGCATTAGGTTACTGTAAGGTCGAAAGCACAGAAGCAACGTGGTGTGTGTACTGGGAAGATCATTTTGGCTGCATGGTGGGGAGTGGGGTGTTGGAGAAGCAGGAGCAGAGACAAAAAAGGTTGGAAGCTGTTGCCCTCATTCAGGCAGGAGATCGTGGCAGCGGTGGAGAGAGGTGGACCCCACAGGGCGTGGTGGTTGACTGGGAGAGGCGCTGAGGGAAAGCAGGCATCAGGAACGCCCTCCAGGGGTCTGCTTGGGCAGCTGGCCAGACTGAGGTGGTGCGAACCCCAATGGAGGAGTGTAGAAGGAGACGTGGCCGTGAGACTTGGAGAGTTCAAGTTAAGCATGTCCACTGAGGGCCTTGCGAGACAGCCTCGGAAGGAGGGCCAGATGCCAGTGGGCGTTTGGTGGTAGGGATTGACGATGCAGGACAGAATCTGGCTGGAGAAAGTAGGTCGGGAACTGCCAGCGGATCGGTGGTAATAGCCGTGGGGCATGGGTGCCTGTCACCCGGAGACTGCTTTCCCAAGGCCTGAGGAATGCCGTCTCAGGGCAGTCCCAGGGAGAGTGCTCTTGTGGACAGCAGAGGGGAGAGGGTTTTCCTGGAAAATGAGTGGTGAGCGGTGTCACATTCTGCAAAGAAAGGTAAGGGCTACAAGCATTCACTGGATTTCATGATCTGGAGGTTGTCAGAGATTGGCTGAGGCCCTCACGCAGTGCATAGGCTGGGTCCAGACTTTAGGGGTGTAGCTGTGGAGAGTGCAGGGTGTGTGTGTGATTATGATGTGTGACTGGTGGGGGTGCAAAGGGGGTGGGAAAGGGAGAGGTCAAGTTGAGAACCGCTGACCTGGACTTGGAGCAGCCCTTGAAGGGCCATGGGCTGAGCAGAGGACCACCACAGCTGCCCGGAGAAGACGGAGCGTAGAATGCCGGCGTGTGCTGACTTCTGTGAGCCTGTCTCCTTGGTCCACCTCGGAGGAAGCCCTGGAAGCAGAAAGAAATTGTTTAGCCAAAGAATTCCCAGAATATCCTTACGTTTTAAAAATAATTGTGAGCAGATTCTGTATCCAGTTCACATCAGTTTTCCAATGGAGTGGCATCCAAACTCTACTACTGTTCAAAAGGTAGCGGCCTGCTTGGGAATAGGGAGTCTCAGGCCCGGGAATCCTGCCGGTTTGGGTACCTTGGCGCCATTTAGGAGCCAGTCTCAAGTACAGAGCCTTCTGTTCTCGATGGCGTGGTCATTTTGGAAAGTTTGTTACTCATTCTTGCTCTTCTCAATAAAAACTAATGGTAGCTGATTGCCTAGCCATGCAGAAGGAACAGCAGTTGCCCGGCAACCCTCGGGCATGGAGTAAGCAACAGTCTGCATCGGGCAGTGTGCTGGGCCTGCCCACATGCGTTGTTTTCCTTCTCCGTTGTTACTGGAGAGAGTTGTTTATCAGATCCTCTCAGCTTCCGTAGTGAATGAGGGGAAGGGGTATCTGGATGGGTGGGGGCTTTCAGGTGGGGAGTGTGGGAAGCTAGTTGAGGGGTTGACTCACGTAAAGCATGGTATGTGTAGGTCGCAATGTACATGCAGAGAGAAAACAGCAACGTGGCAGGTCAGAGGCTCACCTGGGGAGCAGCTGGAACTTGAGCCACGTATCAGCCTCGTGTAAAGCCCTTCAGCTGTCACCCTAGTTCTCAGGTGGAGGTTTTCAGTAGGATCATCGCGAACTTTCTGCATCCTTGTCCAGAGGAAGGAAGTCGGAGGCCCCTATCTGAGGGTAATTCTGGCAGCTTCTTCCCTCGGCGCAATTGCGGGCAGCAGGAAGTTGAGGGAGGGACTGGGCCAAGTGAGTCCCACTGCTCCTTTCAGCACTGAAGGGAGCACCTTAGTGCAGGTTTTTGGGGTGATTGTCTTTTGGGAATGCAGTGAGTGGTTCGTAGGATCTGTTCTTGTTTGAAGCTGTTGGAACAGAACTCATCTCTTTGGGCCCATTTGCAGTGTGTTTCTGTTCTATATTTCTAGTCAAATAATGTACTTAATTTGAGTTAATAAGTAATTGGATTTTAGAAACCTACTTTAAATGATTATTTTAAGAACTTATGAAAGGGAAAAAAGCTATGATTTTTCTTAACTTCAAATCTTTTATGTGGTAAAATAATAAATTAGGAATAGATATACTTACGTTGGCCCAGTATAATAATGATAGATCTTAATCTATCATTAAGTGTAAAGACTAGTTACTTGTACTAAGAGCTATTTAAATACCCAATTCAGACAGAAGTGAATAGATGCTCTGTAGATTAGAGGCAGAGATTGGAGGGAAAACAGTGTGGGAACGCGTATGTATAGGCAGTCACTGAGCTGGGGTCTTTCTGCCATGTGTTTGTATAATCCAAAGATCATATCACTGAGAATGTGGTTTGGGGCGTTGTTTTGTGTTACCAAGGCTGTTCTTCATCCTTTTTTTTTTTAACTTCGCAGCTCCTAGCCGAAAATCTTCAGTTGGTGTGAAGAAGACCAGCAAGAGCAGAACGTTAACGAGGCAGTCTGTGTCAAGAATTCCAGCTTCTTCCAACTCTACCTCATCTAAGCTAACTCACATAAATAATTCCAGGGTACCAAAGAAACTGAAAAAGCCTGCAAAGCCTTTACTTTCAAAGGTAAAATTAAGAAATCATTGCAAACGGCTGGAGCAGAAGAGTGCTTCGAGAAAACTCGAGATGGGAAACTTAGTCCTTAAAGAGCCTAAAGTTGTTCTCTATAAAAACTTGCCCCTTAAGAAAGATAAGGAGCCAGAGGGACCAGTACAGGCCGCAGCGGCCGGTGGGTGCTTGACTAGACACGCCGCAAGAGAGCACAGACAGAACTCGGGGCGAGGGGCCCCTCCGCCCGGGGACGGCGCTCCTGGCGCGTATACAACCAGGCGGTCCGTGCGGACGAGAATGAACTCGAAGGAGACCTCTGACATCAAGCTGGAACCAAATACATCGGACGGCTATGAAAACGGTTTGACTGAGCCTTGCCCAGACACTGGCGAGCAGCCTGCTCCGGCGGTGCAGGGAGAGGAACTGGCTCGTGACACTGTACAGAGAGGGGACTCGAAGTGTCCTAAGAGCGACAACAGCATTGCAAAGAAGAAGTCACGACAAGGAAAACTGGTGAGACAGTTGGCAAAAGCAGAGGAATCCCCTCTGGTGCGTGATCCTCCTGGAAAAGCCGGCGTGGTGCCTGATGGGACAGGATCCCTCTCCGACCAGGGCCAGCACAGCGGCACAGAGAGTGTGCCCGGCAGCTACTTGGACTGGGCCTCTTCGCCTCTGGATGGTGCAGTGGTGACGTCAGATAGCTTCAAAACAAAAGATGGCTTCAGAACTGCAAAAAGTAAAAAGAAGAGGCGGATCACAAGGTATGACGCACAGTTAATCCTGGAAAATAACTCTGGGATCCCCAAATTGACTCTTCGAAGGCGTCACGATAGCAGCAGCAAGACAAATGACCCGGAGAATGACGGGATGAATTCTTCCAAAATAAGCATCAAGTTAAGCAAAGACCATGAAAATGATAATAATCTGTATGTAGCAAAGCTTAATAATGGATTTAACTCAGGATCAGGTAATAGTTCTACAAAATTAAAAATCCAGCTAAAGCGAGATGAGGAGAGTCGGGGGTCATGTGCAGAGGGCCTTCATGAGAACGGGGTGTGCTGCAGTGACCCCCTGTCCCTCCTGGAGTCCCGCATGGAAGTCGACGACTACAGTCAGTACGAGGAGGAGAGCGCGGACGGCTCCTCCTCCTCCGAGGGGGGTGAAGAGGAGGAGGACTACGAGGACGACTTCGAGGACGACTTCATCCCCCTCCCGCCGGCCAAGCGACTGCGGCTGATCGTGGGGAAGGACTCCATAGATATCGACATCTCTTCCCGGAGGAGAGAAGACCAGTCTCTGAGGCTTAATGCGTGAGCTCTGGGCCCGCTGTGGCCTGGATGACTACTGTGACGAAATAAAGAATTCCAGTCAGTCACTCCCCGGCTGAAACGTTTGAGCGCGGCACTTCTCTCATTCTTCACCTATCGGCATGACACGTAGAGAGTGTACAGCGTGCTGGCTCTCCTGAAGTCTGATGCGTGCACATTTTTACTGTACTTTTTACATAGCCTTCTTATGTGCAATTCTGAGTTAGCGATAAAGCCCCGTTGTAACATAAAGGCTCAAGCAGAACTGTGCAGTGGCAGCAGCTTTCCACGCAGGACATTGGAAACAATAATGTGGCTACACAATTTTTTTTAACTTTAAGAGCATTAACTAGCTCTTTAATACATGACTAAACCGCAATTTAAAACAGATCGCAGTAGCAGCATATTAGGGTTTTCTAGGGTGTGCTAATATCACCAGCAGCGGTCTTCGGCTCTTTGATTTATTTGCTCAATGCTGCCCCCGTGGAGTTCTGTTAGTTCCACGCTGCGGCCGGCCGGCGCGCCATGTGCGGCCTCGGCTGGAAAGCGGCTGGTTTCTTCACAAAGAGTGCGGCTCGAGTGCGGCAGCCCCCTTCCCCGCGCACCGTGTGTGCGGGGGGCGGTGTGCGGGGGGTTTCGGTGCGGCATATTTATTGCTTGTCGTGTAAGTTAAAGACCTTGTATTTAACACTTTTCAATACTTTTAGATGAAATTGTTCTTTGCAAGAATGATTGGTGCTTATTTTTTCAAAAATTTGCTGTGAACAATGTGATGACAACAAGCAACATTGATCTAATGAACTACAGCTCTCTTAATTTGGGTCTTCAAGTTTTCTGTTGCACTTGTAAAATGCTACAAGGAATATTAAAAAACTCTATTCACTTTAACTTATAATAGTTTATGAAATAAAAACATGAGTCACAGCTTTTGTTCTGTGGTAACCTATAAAAATGTTTGTCTTTGAAATTCAATGTAAAGAACTGAAACAATGTATATGTTGTAAATATTTGTGTGTTGTGAGAAATTTTTGTCATAAGAAATTAAAAGAACTTACCAGGAAGGTTTTTAAGTTTAGAAATATCCATGCCAATAAAATAGGAAATTATAAATATATAGTTTTAAGCACTGCATCAGTGGGAGTTCTTGGCTTATGTTAGTTTATGTATGAAAAATATCAAAGAGTTTTTGACTATATTATCAGTTAAACAAAAAGAAGAGTCAGATTTAATTTGTTTTTGAAGCACTTTGAGAAGAGAAATTAATTTTAAGTAACTTAATGAACAAAATTTTACTACTTTATGTTCAGTACCAGTCTTTCCTTTTTCTGGATTATTTTACAAATCATCAGACACAGCGTCGGGGATTGAACCCGTGACAGGCGTTGGTGCCAGCCGGCCCGTTTCTGGGAAGTGTGTGTGTGTGCTCTCTGGTGTTCCTCAGTGAGACCGAGCTGGGGTGTGTGTGTCGTGTCTGGCGGGGCGGCCCAGGTGTCACCTCGCTCGGAGGAGGTGGCAGGTCACTCAAAGTCCCATGGAGAAAACCTCCGTGCTCACTGTTCTCCTGGTTCCCACCAGTGTCTAGATTCTGAGACATTCAACCTCAACACTATGGCCAACAGGTTCTAAGTAGAAATTAATAACGTCCATAAAAGTCATTTAAATCGAGAGGTTTTTTCCCTCCTTCCATTCCTCAAGGAATCACTTCTGTAGTCTTGTCCCAGCCTCGTGTGTCACAGTGCAGTCGAACCCCTCAGGTGCCCGTGTGGCAGCACGTGGCCACAGCTTGGGTCCACCCAGAGTCCTCACCCGGGAAGCAGGGTGGCCCCAGGGTCTGCCCACTGGGAACGCTCGACAGATCACTAGCCGTTCTCACTGCACCCCTGCACAGAAGTGTGAGACTCATGCCACCAAGGAAAGCCGGCCAGAGGGTCACCTCTTTGATTCCCACCTTAGTTTGGGGTGTTTTGTAGAGGGTCAGAGACCAGATCTTGAATTGATACGTGGAATACCAACAATAGCCATTTCAGGAAATTCGGCCTTAAGGAAAAAGTAAATAATTGTATTTCTCACTTTTCTCCATTTTTTTAAAGCTTCATTTTAGTAACTTATTGATGTTAGTTTTAACTTGATTGCGGCCTTGCCCTTTGAGCCGACCTTCCCGTGCGTCTGAGCAGTGATGCCCTGTGGGCACCTTGCCGGGAGGCTGCTTCCGAGTTGGAGCTGGGGCCCACGAGCTGCCCCAGCTCCGCCGGTGGTGCAGCGAGGTCCACGCGGCGCGGCCTGGAAGAGGTCAGTGAAACTTCCATTCGGTAAAACTCTTAGCTCAAGCTTATGCAATGATCGGTAAAGACTTTGGCATTGTAAGAATTAGGAAATGATCATAGAAATATATGTAAAGTATTCAATTTTCAATCATTTTTCAAACTACTGTTTTAAATTGTTTTTGCTGAGTTGTAATACTTTTGAGATACAATGTATTCCTTGTACTGAAAGAATGAAAAAAAAAGGACTTTTTCAGCATTTGAGGTAAGTTCTTTAACGTTTCATTAAAAACATTTTTTACAAATATTTTGTACATGCACTTGCAGTATTGAGGTTAATCATTTTAATAAATTCGGAAATTAAAACAGTTTGGCCGGTGTTCACTGTATCTGAGAAGAGAAGGTCAAAGTGATTTTCTCCCACAGGCTTTTCGTTGAATTAGAGTTTGTAGAATCGGCGTTTCTAAAGCTTTTCGGTCTCTCTGAGTGAGGAGTTCTCGGACCCCTGCTCTCTTCCTGCCTCTGGCTCAGAGCCCCTTTCTGTCACTCGTTTGGAAGAAAAGAGAGTCAGCACTCATTCCTCCGTCTTCCCAGGGCTACTTTTTAAGGTCACTCGCTCCTTAGCCCTTCGGCCCACGAAGATCTTCGCAACCCGATTATTAATGGTTCCTGATAACTTGGTGTTTTTCTCATTGAATTGGACAGAACTGGCGTGGGTCCTTCTTCCTTGCAGTTACTGGAGCCTAAGCCTGGTTGAGAGAGGACATGACGGTGACTGGCATAGGAGTCAGGCAGCCTGAGTTGGCCCAGCTCCGCGACATGCGAGCCACTGGCCCCCAGGCCGTCGAGCACCTGGAGGTCGGGTGAGCCGCGTGCACTGGAGGGGGCGGAGGAGGCAAGGGCGAGTGGTGCAGGCCAGACAAGAATGCAAGCTTCCCGATTCACTGAAATCCACCCAAATTTGCGTCCCCGTGAGGGAGACAGGCTAACCTGGCCACTCCCATTAAATACACGGGCCTCTCACTCAGTCTCAGGTTTTCTCTCGGCTCCTTTCCGATAACCAGCAGCAGCTCATGTGTCCCCCACCACGCACAGCCCTGCGTGATTTCTGTTTCTCGGCTGCCGTCGTGTTTGCTGCGGGACGCACTGACACTTGGAGCAGAGTGCAGCAAGCTGCTGGCCTTGGGCACCTTCATCGCCCCAGGGTCAGGGTGAGCGCAACCCTCACCCGCAAGGGTTGGGGTAAGTGGGTCTCCAGCCTTCTCCCTGCCCGGTGTCATTAGAGCCTGGGCTTGGTGTTTGCCCAGCGGCCCAGAGGAAAGGCGGATTTTTATTCTTCAGGAAGCCTCGGGAGTGTGGGTGGGCAGGGTTGGGAAGGAGTCACCCTCCCAGGCTGCCTCAGCCCCCTTCCTGCGGCTCAGCCACTCCACTCCTCCGTGGACATTCAAGGTGATGGTCACGGGCACAGTTGGAAAGCTGCCTACCCTGAGGACAGAAGGTGGACCGCAGTCTCAGAGAGCTGGCTTTGGTAACCTTTTGCTTTGTTTTGTTTTTAAGTCTGTGCCTGTCAGGTATGTGCTTTTCTGCCAAGTTGCAGGAGACTGACATCTGTTTGGGGTGTGACCCACCCTGTTGAGCCCACTCTGCTAAGGTGAGACAGAGCTCTCGGGGTGTGCCCGGGCCCACCAGGGCTGGCAGGAGATTTGCAGGGGCTCCCAGTCCCAGGCCCGGGCAGGCAGCATCCAGAGCAGTGGGAGTCTGGGGGCTTTGCTGCATTGCTCCAATGTGTGGGGTGCATGCTGTGTGAGGGGCTGGGCAGGGGCCTGAGGTTTGAGTGTTTTCCTGGGGTGTGACGAAAGCCGTGGGGGCAGATGAAATGGCTGAGGGAAAGAAGACCGGCAGGCCCTGCCGACACAAGCATGGACGCAGGTGCCGTCGGGTCATGGTGGTCCTGGCCCCGGAGAACACGGGAAGCCCGGGCAGCACCGTCTGGAGGAGCCAGAGCAGTGGAGAGTGGGAAGAGGGGGCGTCTGCTGCGGGAGCAGGGACGACAGCCAGCAGGAGGGGAGGTGCAGTGAAGGAGGGGGTTCCTGTCGGTGGAGTACCAGCAGCTCTGACTGTCGGAGGGGAAGCTTCCGTGGGGGCTGAGTTCCAAGAAGGGAAGTGAAGGTGCCTTGCAGCGTCTGGGGGAGGAGGGGTGGTCTTAGGAAGCCAGCTCCAGCTTACTTGCTAATGAGAGGAGAGGCGACAGCTGGGGGTGGGGGCGAGTCAGCCAGTCCCAGTGGGAGGGTGTTTCTGTTCTGCGAAGCAGAGGAGGCTGGTCACCCCAGAGTGAGGAGGAGACGAGCCCCCAGACCTGAGGAGCAGGAAGAAGATTGGAGATGGAGAAAAGGAAGGCAAGCTGGCTAGAAACCTAGTACAATTCACACACGAACCTTCCCCCGCCCGCCGTGTCCAGGCTGGCAGGAGCTGTCCACACAGGCTCAGTGGGCCACAGCAGAGTGCAGGGCTGGCGGGTAGGAGGGCACTGTTCAGGTGGGCAGGGAGGGCCCTGGAGTGCATCCAGGCAGGTTAGGAAAGAGACCAAGAGTCTGCAAGGGGCGGGGGTGGGGAGTGTCCTGGTTCCGACGGACCACGGTGGTAGGAGCTGAGGGCACCCACGGAGACGGCAGACAGACACCCTTCCTCGTGCGTCCTGGGAACCAAGCAGCCATGCCTGTAGGCAGGCAGAAACTGAGCCTGCGCACCACAGTGCAGGAGCCCTCCTGGGGAAGGGGGGGCGGGACACCTTTCAGAGCTGCCCTGGGGAAAGGGAGTAAAAGCTCCTTAACTCTGGAGGAGCAGCCAGTCAGCCTGAGGCCACGCAGCCTGTGAAGACTGGCAGAGACAAGCCTCAGCCTCCCACCCCCACCCCAGCACCGGCTCCAAGGCGCTGCCCTCGAGGGCCCGCAGAGCCCAGGGTCACTCTGGCCAGCCCAGTGAGTCACAGTCACGAGGCCTCACCTTCCGGGGTTGATTCTGGAAGTCTGTTTCCTTGGGTGACACATAGCAATCACTGCTTTCCACCCTCACCGGCATGCAGTTACGTGGAGCCAGAGAACTTTGTGCAAAGGTTAGCGCGGTGATAAGCGGGCGCCCCACCCCCGTTGGTCAAATACTGTACTCACAGGGGCGGGTTTGCCCTGATCTGGAAAACCGACTCACGCACGAGGACGCCTCGCGACAAGTGAAGTCCAAGGTTTCCTCCGGCCTGGCTGGCGGCCAGACGCCGCTGTTTCGACAGTGACCTTTCCCAAAATGCAATTCAACCTCAAGGGAGGGATCGAACCTGACCAGGGGCTTCCTTGTGTTGCCCCCTAAACTCTGAGTGGGTTCACCTGTGGGTCTGTTGTGGGTCAGGTTTTGGAAGCTGTACTGACGCCGGGGGAAGCAGCGTGGTATTCACAGGAAGCTGGTCCGTTACACTTCAGAAGCACACCTGCGAAGTGTGAAGCCAGTCACACTTCTGCTGTCAGCGTGGGTGTGCTTCCAGGACATGCACACTGCACTGCTGGTGTGCCCACCAGGAACAGGCAGGCGGGAACTGCGCCCCCGGCCCCACTGCCTGGAGCAGGTTGGAAGTCCCTTTCCAGTGTCACCCTTTCCTAAAGCAAACAGCACCGTTTATGTCCTCCTCTTTCCAGTCCAGTGACATTACTCCTCCTCCTGGGGGTGGGGTAAGAGGGCGAGGGAAGGACTGAGCCTTGCCAGCTTCCACGTGGGCCAGAGCTGACCCAGGGAAGGGCCCCGTCTAGGGTCGAGCCTGGCTGTGGGCAGCCAGCCTGACTGCCCGCCCCAGGCTGCCTGGGGCTGGCACAAGCCACCCACTTGGGGTCTGAGCAGGACTCCTGGTCGTGGCCCTTTCCTAGCTGAGAGCACAGCCCACACACTGCCTCTCTCCGGTCTCAGTTTCCCCCCTGTGAAACTGGGATTGCCGAGGAGGAAGCGAGAGTGGCAGCCGAGCCTCCCTGTGGAGCCCGGCACCCGAGTCCGCAGTTAGCATCGGCCGGCATCCGTCTGTGCCCCTCAACAGTCTGCGTGGCACCCTGACCCCCACGGGCCCCTTCTCTGTGCCTCTGACCTCTGCCCTCTCAACTGACACCACAACCTCCTCCATCCCGGCTTCAAAATGCCAGGCTGCTGAAGCTGGTCTCCTCCATCGACGTGGACACAAAATGATTCTGGCTTTCTTCCTCTGGCCACTGCCTCCTCTGCCACCAGAGGACACTGCTCCCACCACATTCCTCTCCCATCCGTGGGGTCTTTCTGGATTCATCTCCTTTGACCGCCTTTCCTACGTGAGGACCCAGTAGGTGCCGGACACTCACAAGTCCCAGGGGCCATTCGTGGCTCCAGCCCAGCCCTCCCCTCACTAACAGCAGACACTCAAAACAGCAAGGAAGCCTAGGAAATGCTGGGCTAGACGCAGTGAGAAGCCTCGTCCTCACCCACCTTACTGGGAATGAAATAAAGCAGCAGAACGATGCCTGGGCAGCGTCTGACACACGGTGAGTGGTCAGTCGCTATCTATGACTTTGATTCCCTCCAGTCTAATCGCAAAGACTGTGTTTTTCTCTGGCTTCACCCAGTCAGACCCAGCTCCAGCCGCGCCTCCCAAGCCCCTGGGGCCCCTTCCCCAACGGTGACCCTGTCATCCCAGGAGGCCAGAGGAGAGAGGGCCAGGCCTCTCATCATACTGAGAGGGCAACTGGCCCCAGCAAGGAAGAGTGCCTTGCCTGGGGTCACACAGACAGCAGGGGACACAGGTGGGTGGGACTGGAACCCAGGCATCTGGCAGCCCACGCCCCCCAGCAGGCAGGGCTGCTCTGTGCCCAGAGCCAGGGCCTGGCCAGCCCGGCATCTGCTGTTGACGGTAATAGCTGTGATAGCTGGTGTTTGTTCAGCTGGAGCCACTCATCAAAGGGGTTAATGTTCAACTCTCTCCAGCCCCTGGGGCTGTGTGCAGGGAGCTGGAGGGTGAGACCTGCCCCCTCCCCCGTTCCTGAGACCCACAGCCTGCCTTTTTGGGGCCGTGACGGGAGGCTCCTGGCGAAGGCTCCGCGGGTCCCTCTGGGGTCTTTGGGAACACTGAGGGCTGGCAGGCGGACCCCTCACTGTGGAGTCCCACAGGGCCCCACCACTCTGGGCTGGGCCCGGTGCTGGGGACCTTGGGAGGACCTGGTGGGTTGTGGTTCGAAGTACGGGGGTGGACCTGGTCAGTGGCCCTGAGCTCACTTGGACTGGGGAGGGGCTCAGCCTGCCTGTCTCTCTGTGGGACCCTCTCTGTGCCCACACTGGACTGAGCAGATCCCCTCAATCCATGCTTCTCTCAGCTCAGTCCCAACCCCTCCCACCCCATGCGGGTCCCAGGGATGCCTGGGCGAGCCCCAGGCGAGCTGAGAAGTGGCCTTCCTTCTGGAGGAGGAAGCCCTGGGATACTCTGACCCCCTCCTCCCTGGGTCAGAGGGGCAGGGTTCATTCAGTTCACCCAGAAAAGCCAAAAACATGGGGCTGCCAGCGGCCAAGGGAGTCCCGGGCCAGCCTCTCTTCCTCCCTCCCAGCAACGCTGGGAGCCCTGGAGCCCATGCTGGGTAAAGGGGCTGTGCCCAACCCGGGCCCAGGGACTGTGGCATCCCACCCAGCAGAGGAGGAAAGCAGGGCTGGAAGGCCAAGGGGGACTTGGGTGGGGACAGCGGCCTCGCTCCCTCCCACCTGCCTCCCACAGCTGCTATGGCAGGGGAGCACGACGAATGGGCAGGGACTCGCTGTCCTGCAGCCCGCCCTCCGGCCCCCCTCCAGAGCTCCCTTTCCTGCCCCGAGGACCCCACAAGCACAGTGCTAGGCCTCATGCAGCCACAAGGAACCTTCAAGATCCACCCCTGGGCAGCCAGGACACACGGAGAGGGAGACGGAGGCGCCGGGTGTGGTGGGCAGAGACTAAGCAGGGCACCTTTCCCCGCGGTGAGAAGGGGGAGTGTGTTTGAAGAATGAGCGTAACTGGACGCCCTCAGCTGCCCCTGAGACAAGGCTTCGGAGGAGGCGAGGCTGTGGGGTGCCCAGTGGGGGCTGAGGGCTCTGGGGACAGCCGCCCTCACCTGCCAGCCTGCCCGAGCAGGTGGCACTTGAGCCCGGCGCCACCGCATTGAAAAGCTGCCCCCTCCAGGACCCAGCGCCCCATGGACTGGGTACAGTGAGGACAAGTGGGGCAGCCAGACTAGCCGGGGCAGTATCGCCCCCCCCCATGACAGGCAGCACTCGGGGCACTGGGTCAGATAAACAGGCTGCAGCCAGAGTGGCAGTGTGTTGTTGTCACACAGCTTCCAAAGGCCTTGTTCAAGATAGGTCGACCACATGCTGGCTGGTGTGGCTCAGTGGACTGAGTGCCAGCCTGTGAACCCAAAGGTCACTGGTTTGATTCCTGGTCAGGGCCCATGCCTGGGTTGCGGGCCAGGTCCCAGCCACGGGTGTACAACTGATCAATGAATCTCTCCCTCTCTTTCTCCCTCCCTTCCCTGCTTTCTAAAAATAAATAAGATCTTTAAAACAAAGATGGGTTGACCTTGGACTCTGGCCGGCTGGATTCTTTCTGCCACAGTTGTGTGTCAGCGGGGCCACTTGCCCCACAGTCCCTCACCTCTGCTCTGGGCTTGAGCGGAGCTCCGTGATCCACGCCGGGCACCAGGGGACTGCACCTCCCAGGACTCCTGGTCCCTAGCCAGACACAGAAACAGACTTGCTTGGGGGTCTGATGAGGGCAGCCTGGGGATGAGGGTCACAGAGGAGCATCCTGGGAGGGTGGCAAGCAGGACAGGGAAGACTTCCCAGAGGATGTGTCCTTTGAGCTGGGCTTTGAGGGAGGAGGACTTGGGCCTAGAGGTGGGGAAGGGTGTCCCCATCATCTCAGGAGCAAGGATGCCACCACCCTGTCACTGCACCCAGTTACGCACTGCCGCAGCCTCTTCCCTGGGCTGTGGGCTGAGGCCCCGGACGTGGGCCTGGCCCTGGCTCAACCTCATTTCACAACCAGGGCCTCGCGACTGTGACAGCATGTCAAGGGCAGTTCAAAAGGACAATAAAGGAGGCACGTGTGGCAGGCCCCAGTTTGAGGCCTGAGCTCAGCCCCTTGCTGGCTGCGATGGTTGTCTTCCTGAGCCTTAGTTTCTTCATCAAACGGGTGCTCGTGGGGCTCTAGTGAGGATCGGCTTTTGATGAGCCCAGACCTGTTGGTGGGGGACAGCGACCCCCCTCCCACCCCCCGCTGAGACAGAGGCTGGTCTGTGTGTGTGGGGAGACTGAATACTCCCCTCTCCCAAGGGAATATTTCCTTCCTCTGAGGCTTGTTCCTCCAGCATGTCTCTGCTGCCACCTCCAAAGTCCCCCAGTCCCCTGTGGCCCAGGAAGTAAAGCAAGGACAGGCACTGTCAGCAGGGCAGGAACCAGGGACAGGCTTGGGGCCAAGTTCCCTAACTGTGTCATTCATGGCATCCATCCCCTGGAGGCCAGTCCCCTTCTTTGGAAGGGGCTACTTCTCTGCACTCAGGCCATGTGGCTCACGGTGGATCAGCCTCCCCAGCCCCACCAGCCTGACTGTAGGGCCGATGCCATGTCCCCGGGCACTGTGGCCAGTCCAGGGACAGGCACGTGACCAAGCTGGGTCAATGAGATGCAGCTTCGGGCCCCTGAGCCCAGGAAGGCTGTCACCACCCGGGTTAGTATGAGCCTGGAGCTGCTGCCTGCCTTCCTGCCACCCTGGAGTGAGGCCACCAAGGGAGGAGGTGGCACTGGACTGGCGTTTGCACCCCTAGGTGCCTTAGCCCACAGCCTGGATGCATCTTCCGGCCTTGGACACCTGCTGCCGCTGGGATCGGGAGACCAGCGGTCAAGCCAGAGGCCACCCTGGTCACCGGCCTGCTGTGTGACCCAAAGCCAGGCATCACTCTGCTGCAAGCTTCTGTCTACAGCAGGCCCTGACCCCTAGCCTTGCAAAGCGCACAGGGCTGGCAAAGCCCTGCCCAGGCCACAGGCTTCAGGCCTGGGCCTTGGTCACCCACGGCTCCACTTGGCAGGGAGCTCCAGGAGAGAGTGGGGCAGGCTGGCGGCCACCCCCCCTTCACCAGCTGCACCGTCCCCGGGGACCCTGGCTCACACCAGGCTCACTGCGTGTGGTGAGGCCTGAGGAACAAGGAACAGCCGGAGAGACCTAGGGGCTGGGGGTCTGTGGCCCCTGACTTCGAATCCGCACCCTGCTCCTTCCCGGCTGTGTGATTTGGGGCACATGAAGTCTCCTCTTTGAGCCCCACTTTCCTCATCTGCTAAACAGGAATAATAATAACAACTAATTGTCAGCTGTCACCCAAGCGCAGGTGCTGGGCTTAAATGTTCTGTGTATTGTCTGGATTTCTCCCACAGCCCCGTGAGGTGGCCTCACCTCTGTGTTCCAAATGGGGACATTGAAGAAAATGAGACTCAGGCCCACAGAACCTGCAGAGCTGGGTTTTGGTCCCCGTTTTTCTGTTCTAAAGTCAGTGTCCCCAACTACTTATCGGGTCCTGTCTCGGGCAAAGTTCAGCCAGGAAAACAGCATTTCAAGCTGAGGGGCTGAACCCAGACACACAGGGGCTGGCAAAACCGTGGAAGAGCTGGGGCAGCGAAGGGCAGGCCGCCCCCACCGGGCTCTGGAAATCAGAAAGCATGGGAACTGTGGAATCTGGACGCCGTGCACTCAAGTTGCACGTCGGGTCAGGGGCTGTTGGGAATGGCGCCGCTGGGCATAGTTCACACATCTGTTGTGGACATGACGCTCGTTTCCATCCGGTTCATGCCCAGGAGTGCAGTTCCAGCTTCCTCCGATGTGTGTGTCCACAGTCCAGCGGTTTCTCCACACTTTGCTATGAAAAACTTCAAACCCACAGGAGACTGGAAGGCACTGATGAGTGAACCCCACGCACGCTCCCCCTGGAAGCCACGCTCCACCATCACTGCCCTGCGGACTCTCTGCCCACCTGCCCGTCCCTCTACCTGTCCCTTCATCGATCTACTTTTGCTGATGCAACAGCATAATTTTAAAGGGAAGAAAAGTAAGATACAAAATTATCCCAAGCTAAGGACCCAGAGAGACTGGGACCAAGTGCAGCCAGCCCCAGGTCTGCGTGAGCTCCGCCCAGTAAAATCTTTTATCTTTCTCTTTAGAGTTTCCCAACTTTTCTGGTCCATTGTTTTAATGAAGAAAAAAAATCTGTTTTAAATAAAAAAGGAGCTATACCCTTTTTTAAATTATATTTTATTGATTATGCTATTACAGTGGTCCTGATTTTTCCCCTCCACCCAGCACCCCCACTCCCTCAGGCCATCCCCCCACCATTGCTCATGTCCGTGGGTCGAGTGTGTAAGTTCTTTGGCTGCTCCATTCCCTACACTGGACTTTACATCCCCACAGCTATTCTGTAAGCGCCTATTGGTGCTTCTTAATCCCCTCGCCTCTTCACGGGTTCTCCCTCACCCTCCCATCTGGCAACTGCTGCGGACTCCGGCCCTCGGGGTCCGAGTGCTGTGGCTGCGACAAACAAATTCACACGGACTGCGGAGTCCTGCGGAGAACACTCTCTGAGCGAGAGCGGTCCGGACCCCCACCTGGTTGGGCTTCTGTTGCTTTTCTGGGCACATGACATCGAGGCTGGTCCTCGTTTACAATGTATGCACAGGTTCGCATCAGGTGGTTACCTTTTACAGAAAACGAAGAATGTTGGTAATTCCTTCAAAGAGAAGAATGTTGCAGATCAAGGGGAAAGGTGGTTGAACGGATTACGCTCCATACTTGGGAGGTTTAGCACAGACTTTAAGGTGTTACTTTAAAAATACACAGTAAACATTTGCTGCCTCCATCCAAGGTGAGGGAGTTTTAGCAAAAGCAAGCCAGGTACAATGCAGGCCTGACTCCCCACAGGAGAACCGATCTGTGGGCTTGGGTCCTGTGTGCCGACTCACTCCCTGCCGGTTTTCTGAAGCAGGGGCTGGGCTACATTTGCCACACCATGCGGATCAGTTCCCTACAGGCAACCATCAAAACACTCTCTGTATCCGTAATTCTGTCTCATTCTTCTTGTTTGCTTAGTTTTTTAGATTCAATTGTTGATAGATATGTATTTTTTTGCCATCTTATTGTTCCTAAGTTTGATCTTTTTTTCTTAAATAAGTCCCTTTAACATTTCATATAATAATGGTTTGGTGATGAAGAACTCCTTTAATTTTGTCTTGTCTGGGAAGCTCTTTATCTGCCCTTCAAGTCTAAATGATAGTTGGCTGGGTAGAGCAATCTTGGCTGTAGGTCTCTGCTTTTCATGACTGAATATTCCTCACAAATTCCTTCTAGCCTACAAAGTTTCTTTTGAGAAATCAGCTGACAGTCTTACGGGAAGTCCCCTGTAGGTAACTAACTTCTTTTCTCTTGCTGCTTTTAAGATTCTCTCCTTATCTTTAACCTTTGGTATTTTCATTATGATGTGTCTTGGGGCCTGTTTGCATCCATCTTGGTTGGGACTCTGTGCTTCCTGGGCTTGCATGTCTATTTCCTTCCACAAATCAGGGAAGTTTTCTTTCTCTATTTTTTCAAATAGACTTCCAATTTCCTGCTCTTTTTTTTCCCCTCTGGCATCCCTATAATGTGCTTGTTGGACCTCTTGAAGTTGTCCCAAAGGCTGCTTATACTATCCTCATTTTTTAAAATTTTTTTTTCTTCTTGTTGTGCTGATTGGTTGTTTTTGCTTCCTTATGTTCTAAATCATTGATTTGATTCTCAGCCTCATCCCCTCCAGTTTCCCAGTAAATTGTTCTTTATTTCACTTAGTGCATCCTTCATTTCTGCCTGGATCTTTTTTATGCTGTTGAGGTCCTCACTAAGTTCCTTGAGCATCCTTATAACCAGTGTTTTGAACTCTGCATCTGATAGATTGTTTATCTCCATTTCCTTTAACTCTTTTTCTGGAGGGTTTTTTTTTTTAAAGATTTTATTTATTTATTTTAGAGAGAGAGGAAGGGAAGGAGAAAGAGAGGGAGAGAAACATCAATATGTGGCTGCCTCTCATGCACCCCCTTCTAGTGATCTGGCCTGCAACCCAGGCATGTGCCTTGACTGGGAATCAAACCATGACCCTTTGGTTCACAGGCCCACGCTCAACCCACTGGGCTACACCAGCTAGGGCCCCTCCCGAATTTTTATCCACCACACGTGTATGTGTGACCAGCCTGTTCTATGTCTCCGCCCCTCCTACCAGTCTGGATGGATGTGGTTTGTTTCTTAAATTCTGTAGTTGTCAGACTTCCATTCAACTCAATTTCTGCTGGTTCTGAGTGATGGTTGTTCTATATTTTAATTCTAATTTTTTAAAATATATTTTATTGATTATGCTATTATAGTTGTCCCATTTCCCCCTTTATTCCCCTCCGCCCTGCACACCCCCTCCCACCCGCATTCCCCCCTTAAGTTTATGTACATGGTTCGTACATATAAGTTCTTTGGCTTCTGCACTTCCTATACTATTCTTACCCTCCCCCTGTCTATTTTCTACCTACCATTTATGCTACTTATTCTCTGTACCTTCCCCCTCCCCTTCCCACTCCCCTGCTGATAACCCTCCATGTGATCTCCATTTCCGTGATTCTGTTCCTGTTCTAGTTGCTTGCTTAGTTTGGTTTTTTTAAGGTTCAGTTGTTAATAGCTGTGAGCTTGTTGTCATTTTACTGGTCATAGTTTTATCTTTTCCTTAAATAAATCCCTTTAGTATTTCATATAATAAGTGCTGGGTGATGGTGAACTCCTTTAACTTGACCTTATCTGGGAAGCACTTTATCTGCCCTTCCATTCTAAATGAAAGCTTTGCTGGATACAGTCATCTTGGATACAGGTCCTTGCATTTCATGACTTCAAATGCTTCTTTCCAGCCCCTTCTTGCCTGCAAGGGTTTTTTTGCTTTGTTTTGTTTTGTTTTGTTGCTAGAAATCAGCTAACTGTCTAATGGGAACTCCTTTGTAGGTAACTGCCTCCTTTTCTCTTGCTGCTTTTAAGATTCTCTCCTTATCTTTAATCTTGGCTAATGTAATTATGATGTGTCTTGGTGTGTTCCTCCTTGGGTCCAACTTCTTTGGGACACTCTGAGCTTCCTGCTCTTCCTGGAAGTCTATTTCCTTTGCCAGATGGGGGAAGTTCTCCTTCATTATTTGTTCAAATAAGTTTTCAATTTCTTGGTCTTCCTCTTTTCCTTCTGGCACCTCTATGGTTTGGATGTTGGAACATTTAAAGATGTCCTAGTGGTTCCTAAGCCTCTCTTCATTTTTTTGAATTCTTGTCTTTGTTCTGTTCTGGTTGAATGTTTCTTTCTTCCTTCTGCTCCAAACCATTGATTTGAGTCCCAGTTTCCTTCCTGTTATTGTTGGTTCCCTGTAGATTTTTCTTTATTTCACATAATTCAACCTTCATTGCTGCCTGGGTCTTTTCTATGCTGTTGAAGTACCCAGTGAGTTCCTGGAGCATCCTGATAAATGGTGATTTGAACTGTGCATCTAATAGGTTGGCTATCTCTTCATTGCTTAGTTATGTTTTTTTCTGGAGCTTTGAGCTGTTCTTTCATTTGGGCCTTTTTTTTGGTCTGGGTGCTCCTGTTACATAGTGAGGGGTGTAGCCTTAGGTGGTCACCAGGGCAGGGCAAGTCGCTGGTTGTGACGATGTATGTGGGGGAGGGTCCGAGAGGGAACAGTGCTGCTTGCTCCACTCTCTGCTGGATTTCAGTCACTTCTCCCGATGCCCACAAGCAAATTGGGCCCTTTGGTGCTGATTCCCAGGTGGGTGGGTTTGTGTGCGTTCTGGGACCCTGCGGGTGTCTCCAACGAACTCTCCTGTGAGGCTAGGAGTTTCTCCTGCTGCCGCCGCAACCCCCACAGGTGTTTGTAGTCAGAGGTTTGAGGCTTTATTTCCCTACTGGGGCCCTGGGTTGTGGGTCTGTCTTGCTCCCCAGTTGTTCCTCCCCGGTTTATCCGCACACGGATGTGGGACCACCAGACCCACCAGCTGCCACCTTGCCCATTCTACCAGCTGATGCCGGTCTCCGCCCCTCCTGCCGGTCTGGGTGAGTGATTCTTCTTCAACTCCTTGGGTGTCAGACTTCCATACAGTTCGATTTTCTGGCAGTTCTGGTTGTTTTTTGTTTTTAAATTGTTGTTGTCCTTCTTTTGGTTGTGCGAGGAGGCACAGCGTGTCTGCCTAGGCCACCATCTGGGCCGGAAGTTTAAGGAGCTTTTACAGTGTTGGAATGTCTTTCTTTGGGGAAGGAAGCCAGTCCAGGGAGAGGTGAGCCCAGAGGGCTGCACCCCTTCAGACAAAGAAGGAGCCAAGAGAAGGTGTCAGAGGTACTGGACCTCCTTTAGAAGGCTGCTGAAAGGTCCCCACAGCCCGATTTGTTTAGCCAAAATGAAGATGTGGACTTGCTTCCACTGGTCTGATGGGCCCACAGGCACCAGCACACCAGGGAGTGTGTGCCATGAATCACACGACCCCCACAAGTGTCTCAACCCTTGGCAGTGGGCTCAAGAACACTTTTTAAAAAAGATTTTTAAAAATATTTTATTTATTTACTTATTTAGAGAGGGAAGGGAAGGAGAAAGAGAGAGAGAGAAACATCAATGTGAGGTTGCTGGGGGCTGTGGCCTGCAACCCAGGCATGTGCCCTGACTGGGAATCGAACCTGCAGTGCTTTGGTTCGCAGCCAGCACTCAATCCACTGAGCTATGCCAGCCGCGGGGCTCAAGAACGCTTTCGAAGCCACTTAACTCTGTGCTGATACTGGCAATGTTCAAGTTGCCCAAACTAAAAATGACTCAGAAAATAGCCCGGCCGGTTCCCCCAGGGCCCCTCCTAGCCTCATGGCTGTGGCATCTCAGAGACAGGTGGCCCAGGGATACACGTAGAAGCAGGGGGTGGACTGTAGGTCGTCTGTGCGGGAATCCCCCGCAGAGAAGATGTCCAGCCAATGAGCACGTCTGCGAGTATTTCCTCGTTCACCTTCGCAGGTGGGTTGGTATCAGCGTGGAAGAGATGGAGGGCGTTGACCAGGAGGTGAAGATCCGCGGAGAAAAAGACTTCAAGAAAGGCATCATCTTCTCCCTCATCTCGGCGGGACCAACCTCCAGGGAAACCCTTCGCTCTCACCCAGAAAGCGGCTGGGGCCACAGCGTTTGGAGCTGGTTATCCGAGTCTGCCATGGATGACGGTGAATGTCACAGCCGGCACCGGCAACTGGGAACTTTACCAGATCAGGCACAGCCCGGGCGGCATCAGAGGTCAAAAGAGCAGCTCAGCCGAAACTAATCCAGAATAACGTTGAATGTAAACTGCAATTGGGAAAAAAAAAGACAGCTCAGAAACAGGAAGATCAGGAACAAAAGGAGGAAGAGGATGATGGGCAAACATCCCACAAAGCCCAGGAGTGGGACGGCCCATCCTAGCAGCTGCAGCAAAAGAGAGAACATGGGTTCGTCTCCCCCGCAGCCCCTCGCCTCCCCCCACCCCTGCTCCCGCTCTGCTCTGGGACACGACGGCAAAGACTCTCACCTCGCTTTGAGTTCGTCAAGTGTCCAGCAAAGAAGTGGAGCTTTGTACACTAGATGGTGAGCCAGCGACCTTGTTTGGGTGTTAGCATTCCTATTGGGGTGTATTCCGATGTCTTTCTTTCTTTTTTTGTATTGCAGTTTCTTAAGTGGAAAGAAAAGAGTACTGAGACCCTTGCCCAATAGCTCAATTGATTAGAGTGTCATCCCAATATGCCAAGGTTGTGGGTTTGATCCCCAGTCAGGGCACAGAATGCATATATAAAAAAAAGAAAAATTAACGTGTTGAGAAATGGCTTTGTAAAATCAATGGCTGTATGAATTTTCCTTAAAAAATAATAAAAGTTCTTTATTACATGAACTTGTGTGTGGGCGGGGGAAGAACTTATTTGAGCCAAATTTTTTAGTATTATGCCTGAAGCAAGGTCTCAACAGACTGAGAAAATGCTCTGGACAATGGCAGTTTTCCAGCTCAATTTACACATCAGAATCAAAGGGGAGAACGTGAGGAGGGTCACATGAAATCCATGGGTGGCAGACAGAGGGGGCCGGGGAAAGCAAAGTGGAGAAATCTCTAGAACTGGATAAAAGGTAAAGGGAGAGACACACCCTCTGTCCCCCTGGCGGGTGCGGGATGGTTAACGTCTGCGGCACATGGGGACAGTGTGCGTGCACCAAGGCCACCCTGAGGAGCTCCGTGGTCCCGAGGTTCCGTGGTCCCTGCTCTGGGGCAGGCAGCAGTGCCCTGAGGGTCTGGAAAACTACTCAGACATTTCAAAGGTGCGTTGCCCTGAATGTGTGAGGACGATGGACAGCGTTCACTTAGGATGAAGATGAACTTTTGCTAAGGAAGCTATGGGCCTGGACGAGACGACTCCCCCCCCCTCCGGCCCACACAGTTAGGAATCTGTGATCAGACCCTCCTGCGTGGGACTTTCCGTCACCGAGCTAAGTAGCCCCCGATCCTGTTGGGTCTGCTACGCTGCCCCTTTTTGTTCACAGATTTGTATGTGTTCAAGCATTGGCACGCAGCTGAAAAATTCAAACTGAAAAGTCCCCAGGCTAAGTGAACGGATTTTTTCTCTGTTTCGCCCACTTTGGTTTTTGAGGCCTGGAGGCAATGACTCCATTTTGTTCCTTCACTCTTTCCTCAGATGGTTTAGTAAAGCCAGTCAGAGCTGCAAATGCACTCAGCTGAATTCTGGGTTTTTTCTTTTTTTTTTTTAATTTTTACTTATTGATTTTTAGAGGCAGAGGAAGTGAGAAAGAAATGTCAGTTGTTGTTCCACTTATTTATGCCTTCATTGATCAATTTATGTATTTATTTGTAGATTTTATTTATTCATTTTGAGAGTGGGGAGGAGGGAGGGAGAAAAAGAGGGAAAGAAACATCAATGTGCAAGAGATAACCCATTGCCTCTTGCACACCCCCAGCTGGGGACCTGGCCCGCAACACAGGCATGTGCCCTGACTGGGAATCAAACCAGCAAACTTTTGGTTTGCAGGCCAGAGCTCAGTCCACTGAGCCACACCAGCCGGGGATTTTTTTTTCTTTTTAAAGATTTTATTTCCCCTGGCTGGTATGGCTCAGTGGGTGGAGTCCCTGCCTGCCATCCCAAAGGTTGCTGGTTCAATCCCTGGTCAGGGTACATGCCTGACTTTTGGGCCCAGAACTGGTGTTTCTCTCCTTCCCCCTTTTATCTCCCTCTCTCTGAATTATAAATAAAAATCTTTAAACTTTTTTTAAAGATTTTATTTATTTATTTTTAGAGGGGAAGAAAGGGAGAGAGGGATAGAGAAACATCGATCAGTTGACTCTCATTCACACCGGGACTGGGGACTGAACCCGCAACCCAGGACACAACCGGCAACCCAGGTATATGCCCTGACCAGGAATCGAACCATCGACCTTTTGCTTTGCTGGATGACGCCCAACTAACAGAGCCAAATGGGTTAGGGCCATTGGTCCATTCTTGTGTGTGCCCTGACTGGGGATCAAACCTGCAACCTTGGCATATCGGGACAATGCTCTCACCAACTGAGCTACGTGGCCAGAGCTGGTTGAATTCTGATGTTTAAGGAACCCTTCCAACAACCATCTGAGGCAGGGACTAACATGCTCCATTTCACAGGCAAGAAACAGAGTCACAGAGAATAGCCACCTGTCCAGCACCGAATAGCACATAAGAGGTAGAACTGGGATTAGAACTCACGTGCACTCAGTGGACAGGATGCCATAACCTCAGTCTACTCATTCATCCTTTCAGACATTCAGTGGACCCCTACAATGTGCAGGCCCTGAAGGCAGAAGAGGGACTGAGGGGCAGTAGATGCAGGCAGCCAGGACAGCAGAGGGTGGAGGGCCTCACAGCCTGACCCCCAAGGGCTTGGGGTTCTGGGGGAGGCCTGGCCTCCAGAGAGAATCTGCTGATCCAGCTCGCCTGCCCAGCCATTTGCTTGTGGCTCCCCACAGGTCCTGTTTTTCCCCACCAGGAATCTAGGCTCCAATTGCAAAAGGTTCTTCGTCAAGCCTGTGGAAGGAAAACAAGCAGCCACTCCCAAGAGAACATTTTGGGGGCTGACTCCCACCAGGACACAGGCAGTGGGTGGATGGTGGGGTGGGGCTTGTAGAGTAGGGCCCCCCACCCCGGCCCCCGCTGCATGGCTGCCCCAGGACCCTTCCTGAGCAGGCCCAGCCGGGCCCACAACCCCCTGATCTTCTCCTGACTCCCCCACCTGCTGCTCTTGCCGGCAGGTCCCAGAGAGTGGAGAGGCCCAGGAATCCTGTCTGGCCAGATTCCTTCCCCCCAGGACAGTGGGGCTGGGGAGGAAGTGGGGCCACAGCCTCTCAGGACCTGGCAGATTCCACCCCCTAGCCCTTCACTCCCCTTTCCCCCTACCTGCCTCCACTCCTTCCCATTTGCCTGGTTAGAGTACATTCTGAGAAACTCTTAGGGGTAGGCCAACCTCCAGAGGGTGGCCAGTGGGGGCCGGGTGGGGTGTGGGGCTAACCCTTGCTTCATCGTCATCACTCACGGTGGGGTGGGGACAGGGTTAAGAGGACTGAGACCCCCTCCCAGGGGGTAGGAGTCAGACCCCAGCTTGGGGGAATGGGAAGTGGGGATGGCTCAGTGGCAGCCGTGGCATCTTGGGAAAGCAGAACTGTTGACTCCTGCCTGGTCCAGGGCCTCAACCTGCCCATCTGCAAGGGGTCCTTGGGCCCTGCTGGCCCTTCTCCACAGAAAGGCGAGCCTGCAGGACCCAGGGCTGATGGAGGAGAGAAGGGCTCAGAGGGGTGCAGCGCCAGAACCAAGGCTTCCTGACTCCCAGCCCAGAAGGCTCGTCCCAGCCGTGACTTCCCTCACAACTGCTATATTTCAAAACTACGTAGTGTCACAGAGATGATGCGTGTAGGGCACGAAACCACAGGACAGTGAATTTGGAAGGCAGCTTTAAAACATAGGCCACGGGGCCCTGGCCAGGTGGCTCAGTTGGTTGGAGCGTTGTCATGTGACCGAAGGTTTTGAGTTCGATTCCAGGTCAGGGCACATCCCTAGGTTCCTGGTTCCATCCCTGGTCCAGATGTGTACGGGTATGTAAGGAAGTCAGTGTTTCTCTCGTGCATCCATGTTTCTCTCTCTCCCTTCCTTTTTCTTTGAAAAGCATCAGGAAAACATGTCCTCAGGTTAGAATTAAAAAAAAAAAAAAGCCCTGGCTGATCTGGCTCAGTGGATAGAGCGCCAGCCCGTAAACTAAAAGGTCACAGGTTCAATTCCCAGTCAGGGCGCAAGCCTGGACTGCAGGCCGATGTTTCTGCTGCAGGCTCTGCTGTCCTGGTGACAGCTGGGTGGCTTGCCGTAGGCCAGCCTTCCCAAGGACAGGCATCGGCTGCTCTCTTCCAGCCGCTGAGAATCAGCCAACAGTTGGAAGGGCCAGTGGCCCTTTGTCGGGCCCTGACTGTGCCCAGTACTTTCCCTGCAGGTGTTCGATGACCCCCTCACACCCCTGCCACGTAGAAACAGTGACCCCCATCTGGCTCAGAGGCAGGCGACTTGTCCAAGGTGTCGACTGAGCACAAATCAACCGGGAGGCTTTGCTAACATTAAAAATGGCAAAGATTTATCCAAGGGTTTTCGCATTCGCAGCTGGGAAGCACAGCGGGGCAACCCCCCGAGGGTTCCGAAGAAGAAAGAAAAGCTGTTCTGACCGGAAAAAACCACATTGTTGAGAACATCTGTGTGAGAAACGCTCAGACCTGCAGAAAATTGTCCTGAGCTTGTTGGAGCCAAACTGAAGACAGTTGCCGGGAAGCTAAGTCTCAACGGATTGAGAAAATACTCCAGAAAATGTCAGTTTTACCACCTATTTTATAGATCTGAACCGAAGGGGAAGACGTAAGGTGGTTACGGGAAATTCACTGGCAATGGTTAGGGAGGCACAGGAGAAAGCACAGCAGGGAACTCTCTGGGACTAGATAAAAAGTACAGTGAATAGACGCACTCTTCTACATTTGTGGGTACTGGATAGTAAACAGTTAGTAATTAACTGGATGACAATAACAGTGAGGGGATTTGTGGTCTCTGCTTGCTTGGGCGGTTGTGCCCTGAGGGTGGGGAGGAGATTCCTGACCTTCCAAAGCTGTGTCATCCTAGATGCAGAAAGACAGTAGGTTCGGTTACGTAAAGACTGCCCTTTGTCAGGGACAACACGGCCCAGGACATCACTACCCTCCACGACCTGCATTTAGTCAGAGTTTTAATTTCAGACCATCCTACGTGGTTACTTGGGTCTCTGAGTTTGTAAGGCCACCACGCAGTCCTCCCCTGAGCTCGCCAGGTTTCATACGTGGTCCCTTTTTGTTTGTGGGGAGAACCAACCCTACATTCTTAGTCTTTGACTGGTCCAGGGCGGCGATTCCCCCATGACTGGTGGTCTGGACCCGTGAGCACTTTTCCCTCATTTCTCCACATGGTTACCTCTAGCATTTCTCTTTATCTCCAGGCATGGATGTACAACCAGGAAATTCAAGTTTAATGGCCCATACTAATTAAAGCAAGAACGAAACCGGTTCCTCAGACCTCAACCTACCTGGTTTTAGTAATTCAGAAACATGGTGACCTCATGTTATTTCTGCATTTTTTCCTCAAAGGTCACACAGTGGGTGGAGGCACAAGCTCCAAACACAGGTGTTGACCCCTGATGCTATATCCAGGCTCCCTGCAAACGGGGCTGGGGGGTGCCTGTCCAGTCCACCCACAGCCAGGACACGTGGGCATTCAAATCACCTGCATGCATAAACCTTCCGGGGCCTAGGCCCCACCTGCGACCCGAGGAACTTAGGCTGCCTAGGTGACAGAAGGAGGCCACCAAATCAGAGGACAGAGGACACTTGGGCTTAGAGACTGGGCCTGCTCTGTCCCTCACTGGACCCCGGGGTGGGGCCAAACCTGAGCTCTGTGCAACGGATCCATGTCATTTTGTAACCCAACCGTAAGCACGGAGGGTTTCATCCCATTGGCCTCTCTGTGCTCACATCAATATTTTAAGGCTCAGAACTGAAGTAGGGCGCCTGGTCCTGGGTGGAGCTGGGCGGGGGTGGTGTGTGCAGCCCAGCCGGGGCTCTGCTTCTCCAGCTGTCTGGGGAGCTCCCGGTGGGCCAAGCATCTAGGGCTTCCCGGGCCACAGGTGCTTCGGTGCAGAAGGGGGAAGTCTCCCCACATTCAGAGGGAGGAGCCCTGGAGAGTCCTTGGGTTCCAGTTCCTCATTCAGCTGTCTGCTTTGGACAAACAGGTTCATCTTCGGGCGAAGTTCGGCCTCCTCACCTGGGAGATGCAGTGCTAGTTACACTCGCCCCTCTGAAGGTCATGAATGTCCACCGGTGCTGGGTGTGGTACAGGGCTGGGCACTGGCCTCCTCTGTCCGAGCACTTGACAAGTAGTCCCTCCATTGGGGGTTCATAGGCTCACAAAGCCCTTCCTTGGAACAGGCCTTGCAACTGGAGTTGGGGGCAGGGATGGGGCCCATAGGTGGGCCCCTCTGTGCTCTGGTGGAGGACCCTGGTCTGCCCAGTGGCCCTGGAGAGCCCCTGAGGCTAGACCAAAGGAATCAGTCTGTGGGAATGCCAGGGACTTCCCAACCTCTCCCCTCCCCCACCCTCCTGAGCCCCGAGGCCCACACCCTCTGGGCCTGCTCTCAGAATTCAGCATCAATCAGAGAGCTTTCAGAACGTTGTTTTCTTCTGTCCTAGAAGTAAAGCTCTGGTATGGGACACCCTCTCTCCGGCACCAGTAACCGCCATAGCAAATTCCTCTCCAAGCCGTGGGTAGAGCCACTGCCACCCGCGTGGCGACATTCTGGTGATCAGAATGCACATTCCAGTTTGAGTTATTTTCTTACACAACGTTGCCTACCCCAGCCGAGTTGCTACAAGTGTTGTGCATTCATCACTGAGTGCCAGCCACTGGCGCAGGAGCTGGCGCGCAGCACACTCCTGTCTCAACCAGCGGGGGCTCCTGCCCGCTGGGTACTGGCAGAGAACAAACTGCGAAGTCCTGAGTCTCCTGGAGGTTCCAGTCTGGGAGTAGGGGTGGGGAAGAGAGAGGCAACACACAACAAACAAAAAAACAGACAAGGGGGAGGGGGAGGGAGCCGGCGGCTGGGCAGTATTGCTATCCTGGATGGGAGCAGGAGCCAGGCATGGCTGATTTCCTCTTCACCCAGTTGTGAACAGAAGGGAAGCAACACAGTAGGCCCGACAAGCCCAGGGGCTCCCTAGCAGGCCTCGTACGCTCAAGAACCATAACAGTCTGATCACAGATTCCTAACTGGGCGGGTCACGGCAGGAGTCGTGTCCAGGCCTACAGCTTCCTTAGCAAAGGTTCATCTTCACCCTAAGTGAAGGGGTCTGTTGTTCTTATTCTTCTAGGACGACACACCTTTAAGTCATTTGAGTAATTTTCTTTTCCAGATCCCTCAGGGCATGATCAGCTGCAGCGGAGCATGGGCCCCCTGGAACCCTGAGACCATGGAACTCATTATTACCTTGGTGCCAGCACACCGCTTCCCTGTGCCGTAGACGTTAACCGTCCTGTGCCTGCCAATGGGCAGGAAGGGTGTCTCTCCCTTTTACCCAATCCTAGAGAGTCCCTTGCTTTGCTTTCTCCCGCCCCTCAATCTACCACCCGTGGATTTCATATGACCACCTTACGGCTCCTTTCATTCTAATGTACAAAGTGAGCTGCCAAACCACCATCCTCCAGAGTGTTCCTCAATCTGTGGAGACCTTGCTTCAGGCAGGTCCTCAAAAATTTGGCTCAAATAAATCATTAGTTTTCTGTAGGTGTGGACATTCTTCTCTGGGCATAGTGCTGCTTAGCTCTGTGGCTGGCACTGGACACATGTGCAGAAAATGAACCCTTCCCACCAAGTTCAACGTGGCCTCGTTGAACTTCCGCCTGACACACCGACACGTGGGCCCGGGATTCAGGTCACTTCCAGCCTCCTCCAACTAGAGGTAATGTGACATGGGCATTTTTCTGTGTGGGGCTTTTTGCTTCATGATGACTTCTTTTCCTGGGAGAAAATCTTGGGAATGGGGTTGGCAGCTTGAGTCCTAAGCCTATTTATCGCTCTGGGTTTCTCCTTTTGGAAAAATAGTGTGTCTGGCACTTTTCCTGAGCACCTACTATGTTCCAGGCCTTGCCTTCATTGTACCGCCCCCCCCCCCAGATGACTCTGGCAAGTTAGTACAATTATGCCCAATGCAGAGGTAAATAGCAGGAGGTTCTTGCCTGCTTGGTAAATGCCTTTTTAGCCTATCAAAGCCCTGCTCCAACATCCCTGGGGAGGCTCCCCCTACTTCCACAGGCAGTCTTTTTTCATGTAAAATCTATTATTTTAGCATTACTATATGCTGAGGTCGCAGTCTGGGCCACCAGCCCAGTGGTCTAACCACAGCCCTGGGGGCCGGCCCTGATTTCAGTTTGACTGCAGGGGAGGGTAGTTTAGTGACCATTTGGAAGCAATGCTCTTCCCACAAAGGGGCCAGGACACCAGCCTAGCCCGTCCCTTAGCTGAGGACTTTGGCCTAGGCATGCAGCCTCTGAGTCTACACATCTATTAAATGAAAGCAATAACAGATAAAATGTTTCCAACATCTTTAATGAGGTAACCTCTTACTCCCACAGGGAATCGCAGTCCCATGAAGGCGCCTGTGGTTTCTAAGAGCCCAAACCAGCAGACACCAGAACAAGTTATTCCGAGTGAGAGGCCCAGCCCTTACTTCCAGTGCCCCCTCCTCCTGGCCAGATTGCTGGCATTCCTGACGGGACAGGGCTGGTGCCAGAGTGCAGCAGAAGGGCCGGCAATGGGCAGGCCCCACCTCCCTGCTGCCGGCTGGTATTTTTAGACAAAGTCCTTGGCTACCTTATCTAAATGGCCAGAATGAAGACCTTGATTTCCCGGTTTTTCAAACATCCAGTGGGGCTCCCACCCCACCTCCCCCTTAAACGCCTGGGCCATTCGGTGGCTTGGTCCAGGGCAACGTCAGGTTCTGTTTCACAGCTGTCTATTCAGAAGTCCTCTTTCATTATAACCTTTTGTTCAATGACGACCATTTTTCTTTTAGCAAGTTCAGCCAAGTACACGCTATATAAACAGAGATTTTTGCCGGAGCAGACTGGGAAATTCCTACATTTCCTGTGTACCAGGTGCTGAATTTTCTAAGCAGCCAGGGAAACCTCTTGCCCATCTCACGTCCTGTAAAACAGAATTTGTAATTTTCATATTTATCTGTACCCCACTTAACTTCCAGAAATGACTGGGGTGGCCAGATAGAAGAATGAGGGACACAGCGCGGTTTGCGGCAGGCAGGGGCATGGGCCCACGGATAGAGGTGCGTTAGTCATGGTCATAGGGCTGCCTCCCGCGCAAGAGCGGGTGGGGCGGTGTCCACAAATCCTGCAGTCCTGTGGCACTCACCTTTGCCCCGTGTTCCGGGATGCTGACACGGCCCCACTGCGGGATGCCCTCCTGCCCGCCCCAAACATCGAGGGCCCGGCGACCTCGGCACCATGGATAGGGAAACTGAGGCTGCAGCCGACCGTACAGCCTGGAACCGGTCCCCTCTTCCCCCTTTTGGGCCTCTGTTTCTGACCCAGTGACAATCATTTCTCTGTCTCCGGCTTGAAAGGGGCATGGCCGCGCCTCTTACAGGGCTGATCCCGCGCAGGGAAATGTTTAAAATCACCCCCACAGAGCTGCAGACGAGGTGCCTCGTCCCAAGGTCATGCGGGAAGAGGAGCCAGCCTCTGGGCACCAGCTTCCTGCCTGCCCTGCGCCAGGCGCCGGCCTCTAAAGTCTTGAGGATCCGAGAAATCCAAGGAAAGTTTCGATCCCAAAGGCAAGCCCGGAGTCCGCCCCGCCACCCCTCAAGCTCACAGGCCACCCCGGCCGGGACCCCAGCTCCCCGCCCCACCCACCTCTTCCGGAGACCCCAGTACCCCGCACGCTCCTCTCAGTCCCCAAGACCCCCGCCGCCTAGACTCCCCGCGGCCCCCAGGCCCGCCCCCTATCCCAAGACACAGAGGAGTCCAGAGCCGCCGCCAATGGGAAGCCGGGGTCGCGAGGGCGGAGGCGGTTGTGACGCGCCGGACCGCGGGAGGCGGCCAATCAGGAGCGAGCTCGAGGGCGGGCAGTGACGCGGCTGGCGCTCCTCGTGCGGCGGCGGCGGTATACCAGCAAGCGATTCGGCCAGCACCGCCAGTCGAGAGCCGTCGCCGCCGCCGCCGCCGCTGCCGCCAGCAGTTCGTCGTCTCTGCGCCACCACTGCCTACCGGTACCCGCCCGCTGTTGCCCGCCCGGCGCGCCCCCAGCCATCGCTGCCCCCCCCACCTAGTCTGCGTGCGGCCTCCGCCCCGGCCTCCTTGAGGGGGCTCCCCCGGCCGGACCGTGAGCCTCGTCTTCTGCCGCTTCGGCCGCCCGCATCTCCTCCGCCGCCTGCCTGGCATGAAGACCAAGTTCTGCAACGGGGGCGAGGCGGAGCCCTCTCCGCTCGGGTTGCTGCTAGGCTGCGGCAGCGGAAGCACGACCCCCGCGCCCGGCGTGGGGCAGCAGCGCGACGCTGCCAGCGACCTGGAGCCCAAGCAGCTGGGCACCCGGCAGCCTCCGCTCGCGCTGCCCGCGCCGCCGCCCCCGCCGCTGCCACTGCTCCCGCCGCCGCCGCCGCCAGCAGACGAGCAACCCGAGCCCCGGACGCGGCGTAGGGCCTATCTGTGGTGCAAGGAGTTCCTGCTTGGCGCCTGGCGGGGCCTTCGCGAGGACCAGTTTCACATCAGTGTCATCAGGTCGGTGGCGGGGTGGGGGTGGGGGACGTGGCCAGCGGCTAGCGGGTCAGGTGACGCTATCCGGGCAGGGGCGCGGGGGCGGGCGAGGAAAGCCACCTTTCCCGAACGCTTGTGAAATCCAAGCCAAATCTCGCGAAATAGGCCCGCGGCGGCTCAAGACCATCCAAAAGGCAGGCTTTTCAGTTTCATGGGAAAACAAGTCTTTTCGAAGGAGAACAATACCGTTCAATCACGAAGTACATTTTGTTAAGAAGCTTACAATATGTCTAGAAAGTCCGTTTGCGGTTTAGGACTTTAAACGAAGGAGTGATGTTATGGCTGGCTTTTTAAAAAATCACGTGATGACTTATATTTCTAGTTTCTCGAGTCTGCGATTTGATTTTTTTTTTTCTGTTTGAAAGAGTCGTTTGTTAGTGGCCAAGGGGGAACGTTTGCTCATTCCCCACTGACGCTGTTCGGGCACGTTAGGTGTGCTGATAGACGAAAAGTGGGAGGTGTGGCTCCAAAAAAAACTAGCAGTGAAATAGAATTTTTCCCCTGTATTTTAAGGTTAAAAGTTTGTAATCACAGATTTTAATTTAACCATGTGTGTGCATGTTCACACTGAAAGGAACACGTAAAGACCCCCTTGATTTCTGTCTTCCACTCTGTTCTCTTGAGATAACCATTTAGCATCTAGTGTGTGTCCTTCTATTTAGACTTTTCAAACCATGTTGTGTTTTTCTGTGTTATTTTATTTGTATCTTTTAAAAATTTTATTTCTAGAGAGAAAAACATTGATTTGTTGTTCCCCTTATTGATGCATTCATTGGCTGATTCTCGCATGTGCCCTCCCAGGGGATCGAACCTGCAACCTTGGCGTGTGGGGAAGATGCTCTAACCAACTCATCCTCCAGGCCAGGGCCGAGTTTTCTCTTAAATGGCTGACCCGGTTGAGGGCAGCATCTTGCAGCTGGCTGGCTGGCTGCCACTGCTAGTTCCCAAACCCACTTCTGGTCATTGGATTCCTTGTCTGTGCCCGGCCTTTCACCAGAGCCGCAAGTGCAGCAAGGTGAACCCAGCGGCACTTCCTCTCTGTGCCCTGGCCTCTCCGCAGGTTGGCCGGGGCGCCGCGAGGCAGAGAAGGGAAAACCAAAGGTGGTTAGATGGTCCCTGAGTCGTTTTTCATTTCAGCTTCTACTTGTTTATTGCTGGCATGTGGGAAAGCAATTGACCTTTTTAATTGATTTTGAGAGAGACAGGGAGAGGGAGAGGGAGAGAGAGAGAGAGAGAGAGAAAAATGTCGCTCTGTTCCACTTATTTATGCACTGATTGGTTGTTTTTCATTTGTGTCCTGACTGGGGATGGAACCGGAAACCGTGATGTTGTATCTGGACAACACTCTTAACCGCGCCAGTTGGATTGACTGTATATATTAAATCTTGTGTCCTGTAACCTTGATGTAATTGCGTATTAGTTCTAGGAGGTGTCTTTTTTTCCAGCCTAGTCTCTTGGTTTGTCCAGCTCTGGCGCTGATGCCCACGTTCTCCTTGCTGTCCCTCCACAATCCCAGCGCCCTCCTCCGGCCGCAGGCGAGGCCGCTTTCCTCGGGTCTGTGCTGCATCCACAATGCGGTTGTAGTCTCCAGGGCTTTCACGACGTATCCACGCGTTTCACCGTGCTTGGGGCTCCCTTTGTTGAGTGTCAGGGTAACACAGCAGCTGACGATGAAACAATCAGAAAGGTAAGGTCTGGCTCAGCCCCGGGTGGCTGGAGGGAAAGATCGCTGGTTCCTTTCCCGGTCCGAGCACGGGCCTGGGTTGTGGGTTTGGTTCCCTGTTGGGGCGTGAGTGGGAGGCTATGGGTTGGTGTTTCTCCCGTGGATGTTTCTCTCTCTGTCTTTCTGCCTCTCCTCTCTCTAAAAGTAAATAAAATAAAATTAGAAACAACAAGGTAAGGACCGGAGGAGGTCTGTGTGGGCTAGAAGGGGTGTGCAGCGTTTCGGGAGGGAGGAAGTGGGGGCATTCCTGAACTCTGAAAGGTGGAGGACCTTTCAGGTGGGAAGAGTAGGAGGCCGAGTGCTGTCTTCCAAGGATGCTAAGGATAGCGGCTTGAAATGAGCGTTTTAGGAACACTTTCTAAGGACATTTGATCTCATCAGGACACAGTTTTGGTTGTCACCTTTGGTGGTGGTGATACTACCACTACCCTGTGGGTGCGGAGCAGGAATACCGCTGAACATCCCCGCTCGCACCGGGCAGCCCCTCCTCTTCCTCTGACAAAGAAGTATTGGCCTTAAATGTCAACAGCATTGAGATTGAACAGCCCTGGAGCCCAGGGCTGAATTTGAGCTTTACTCTCCCATCCATCTGGCATTTCCTTAAAGATTAACCTTTGATGCCCTGATGGGTGCGGCTTTTCAGTTGGCTGAGCCTCTGAAAAGTCATTGGTTCGATTCCCTGTCGGGGCCCAGGCCTGGGCTGTGGGCCAGGTCCCCGTCTGGAGTGTGAGAGGCGGCTGATCAATGTATCCCGCTCATGTAGATGTTTCTTGAACTCACTCTCTCCCATCCTTCCCCTCTCTCTAAAAGTAAATAAAGAAAATCTTTAAAAAGACACGTCAGCCTTTGCTTTGTGTTAGCGCTAGTAACAAACAGCTGACGTCAGGTTGCGTATGCAGTGCACCCTATTGGGTGCATTATATCACAGTGAGAAAATTCACATGCATCCCTACTGTGTGCATTATATTTTGGTGAGAAAATGGGTTTGGCTTGGAGGCTCGGAGCAGCTTGCTCCAGGCCCTGCGGCCATCTGCAGAGCCGGTGGAGGCCTGTTCTTTTAACCTGAGTTCTGTGATCGATGCTGTCATTTTCCTGAAGTGGTTTTCGTGTCAGCGGAGCTGTGGTTGTTTCAGGTTGAGTTTTGGATGATTGTAAGAGATTTCCCTAAACCTCCTTTTTCTTATTTCGTGTGCACTCTGAATTCAACGGCCGTTGTCACACTGCCTTCTGTTTTCCAGACACCTGGTCCTTTATGCTTGAGGGCGGTTTTTTCCTGCTGAGATGCTCTTTGTTCCGTGGACTTTGTTTTCTTTCTCTATTCATTCTGACTCTTAGGTGATGCTCTTGAACCTCCTGGGCCCTGAACTTTAGGGGGACTTGGTGCTGTGTGTGCCGTACTTGATCCGTATTACTTGTGGAGTTTGCAGTGGTTTTGGTGTCTTGTTTGGTTCTCAGAGAAATATTGCTAGCTAGATGCAGACCAGGTAACTTAGCAGGTGAAAATCTTTGCAGTAGCCCTGGCTGGCATAGCTCAGTGGATTGAGCGTGGGCTGCGAACCAAAGCATTGCAGGTTCGATTCCCAGTCAGGGCACATGCCTGGGTTGCAGGCCACGGCCCCCAGCAACCGCACATTGATGTTTCTCTCTCTCTCTCTCTTTCTCTCTTTCTCCCTCCCTTCCCTCTAAAAAATAAATAAATAAAATCTTTAAAAAAAATCTTTGCAGTAAAGATTTCTCTGGAGCAGGTGGTTTCTTGGGTTTATCACTGAGCGTTGAGCTGACTGACCTAGATGATGAATTCTTTTCCAAATGGTTAAAAATACAGATGCTTTTGATGAATGCGTAGATGAGTAAATGGGACATTTGGATACAATGGACTGTATTATTCAGCCTTAAAAAGGAATATTCTGGCATCTGCTGCAACGGGGATGAACCTTCAGGACATCGTGCTAAGGAGAAGAAGCCAGACAGAAGGGCGAGCACTGTGTTGCCTTGTGAGAGGTCCCTCGAGCAGACGAACTCACAGAAACGAAGTGGGCTGGCACATGCTCGGTGGGGGGAGGGAGAGCGGGAGTCAAGAGTTTAATGGGCACAGCGTTTTAGTTTTACGAGGTAAAACACAGTTGTGGGGACGGATGTGGGGATCTCCGCACACAAAATGTACACTCAAAAGTGGTTAAAATGGTAAATTTGTGTGAGGGGTATTTCACCACAGCTCAAAAACTGGAGGAAACACAGGAATGTCGTATTTTGGGACTGGCGCGCTCCACTGCTGTGTTACTATGGCGTGGATTCGGCGGGTCGCGAACACTGGAAGAGTAGGACGGAGGCTACATACCCTCCGCAAGGCCGGCTGGGGCTGCAGATGAAGGACGCAGGCCTCTGTAAAGCTACTGAAACACATGTCGCTAAGATAAAAATTGTATCATACAGTAAACCACTATCTAACAAAGTGATTTTACTCCGAAACTTTTAAAAAACATTTTCTGTAAAACAAAGACTTGCAAACGTGGAAGCCACTCCTGGAGGTAAGCGTACACCCCAGCTCAGAGGCTCTGTCATGTGCATTTGCTCTGTTGTTTTTAAAGATTTTCTTTACTTACTTTTAGAGAGAGGGAAAGGGAGGGAGAGAGGCATCAGTGTGTGGTTGCTTCTCAAGTGCCCCCCACTGGGGACCCAGCCCCCTGCCCAGGCACGTGCCCTGACTGGGGATCAAACCGCCGACCCTTTGGTTCACAGGCCGAGCTCAACCCACTGAGCCAGACCAGCCAGGGCTACATGTGCTTTATAACGTGCAGTTATAACTTGTTCTTCAGCAAAATTACCAACTGCTTCCTGTCACAGACTGCGTGTACTCGATGCCTAGGATGTGACATTCACAAGTGTTTAGGACGTATCCTGTGTGTGCACCAGCTCCCTGAGGCCGGTGCGGTGAAGTGGGCCACGTGACACAGCGGGGGTAAATCACGTCTACCAGACTGTTGGGTTTTTTCTTGTGGCTGAGGTTCACATGATGTCATCCGCTCAGATTTGACTTCCTTTTGCAGGTGGAGTAGACTTACAGTCCTTGCGAATGATTCAGAGCAGCCAAAGCTGAACAGTCTCCAGCCAACACCCAGTGGGGATGGTCAGTGTTTGGGTTAGGTGGGTGAGCAGGCAGTCAGGAGGGGTTTGTGACGTGGCCTTTGTGTCCCTGATGTGTGCCGTGGGAACAGAATGACACCTCGCCCCTGTGGCGTCACGGCTGGTGCAGAAGGGACGAGTTTCCGGGCGGGGCTGTGCTGTCCACCCTGAAGGACTGAACCTTTGAACGAGTGGAAGTGGGAGGATCTTTTTTGACAGCCACCGCCACCTGCCTTTGCTTCCTCACGTCGCTCTGGGGTTCTTCCTGGTGTCTGTCTCGGGTTGGGGGGAGCGAGCCTGCGCCTCTGGCCCCCCCCTCCCCCTTGAGGCCCATCTGTGCCTTTTGGTGAACTGGTCGGCCACTGGAGTGAAGGGCTTTTCCTTGTCTGCCTCAGAGTGGGGAGCATGTGAAATAGGGAGATTTTTCCAGGAGAATGTGAAATGGGTGTACGGTTTTCATTTTATTTTATATTTTGCTTCCGTGAGCATCTTGTGCTTCCTGAATGTAACTCTGACGTGTATGTTTATTTTAAAGACTGTTCTGCCAGATGATAAGGTTCGTAGTTTCATACCCCTTTGAAATCCTGAAGAGTTCTCGGGGTTTTACTTGTGTGGATGTTCCTGACAAATTTTGCTGTACATTGGGCGGCTGGACTTTTGCTGCCATTTCTGTGGCATCTTTTCCCACCATATCTCATTGTTCCTAGGCGGTTACTTGGCGCATTGGTGACTGGTCTATTTCTAGATAGTTTCTCACAGTTTGGGTCATCTGTGACTTTGACCTTCTGTTTGGATTGTTACTGAAGCAGTCGATGGTTTACTTCTCCCACCAAAGCCTGTTGAGCAACAGAGGCTGCAGATAGTACGAGATGAAGGAAGGGTTTCCAGGTTGCGGCCAGTTTCTGGCCAAGCTTGGCCTGGCTGCCTTCCTTCTGCAGGAGCCTGGGAATGAACTCTGAATGGAGTTACACAGCCCAGAACAGTGGTTCATCTGTTCGCGCTTGCCGTGGACTGAGCTTTCGAGAGGATGTGACAGGAAGGGGAACGAAGGCCTTTAACTAATGCCTGCCCTGGTGCTCGTCCTGTTGCTTGGGAGCCAGAAGCCCTTGCGACAGGGCGACCCTGATAAGCCATGTTATGTGAGGCGCTGCCCAGAGTTGAAAAGGAAGGTGAAGGCTGCACTTTCCATCTGCTTTGCGACTTGCTTGGGGCTCGGGGGGTGCAGGCAGCAGGACCTTGGGTTCCCTTGTCTTTCTGTTCCTCCTTCACTGGGGTGGCCAACTGACTTGCCCTTGCAGTGGATAGGTCCTTACCCTAGGGGAGGCTCCCAAGATTGCAGGTTTTTTTGATCCCCGGTCAGAGCACATACAAGAAGCAACTAATGAACACACAAATAAGCGGAACAACGAATTGATGTTTCTCTCTCTCTCACTTCTTTCCTCCCTCCCCCTCTCTCTAAAAATCGATAAAATAATAAAGTGTGCAATTCAGTGATTTCTGGTGTGCTCACAGGTATATGCACCCATCACCACAGTCAATTTTAGGACGTTTTCATCATCTCGAAGAGAAACCGTGTCCCCATTAGCCCCTACCTCCTTAGCCTCTGGCACTCACTAGTCTAACTTCTGTCTCTACTGACGGCCTCGTGTGTGTGTGTGTGTGTGTGTGTGTGTGTGTGTGTGTGTGTTCGTTCGTGTTCCCTTTCTCCATGTGGTTTTTCCGTGACTGGCTTATTTCACTTAGCATGATGTTTCTAAGTACCATCCACGTTACAGCATGTAACAGTGCTTCCTTCCCTTTTTTAAATTAGGGGCAAATACACACATAACAACACTTCCTATTGTCAAGTGCACAGGTCAGTGGCATTGAGCATGCGCCCCCTGTTGTGCCTCCACCTACCCCTTCTCAGAAATGTCCCTGTCTTCCCCAGCTGACCCTCTGTGCCTAGGCACCCTAACTCCTCATTGCCCTTCATAGCTCTCGGCCTTTGAAACTCATTAGTGCAATCAGGATCTGGTTTCAGTTGTTTTATATGTGTTTCCTGGAACGCAGTGTGTAATTTTGATGTACAGCTCTGCCGACACCTTGATTAGTCCCATAAAACCTATTTTCAGGTGTTTGAACTCCAGAACTATGAGATAATAAATTAGTTGTTTTAAGCCATAAGTTCTGGTCATGTATTGCAGTGGCCGTAGGAGGTGGAGACACTTGTTTTGTGTGAGTCTGCACGGACCAGCCTTTCTGTAAGGCTCCTGGCACCCTCAGCATCTGCTGTGATGTGCAGGGCGGCACTTGGTGCTCTCCTGCTCTGTCTCCCGTGTCTCATGGCATCAGAGTTCAAAGCAAGGACCCTGGGGCCGTACAGCAGCTTCTGAACACTGGTGAGCCCCTCCCTTCTTTGCTGTGTGCCTGGACCTCCTATCTGTAACGTGGAGGCGGTGCCAGCTTCCACCTGTAGGGTGGTTGGGCGGATGAAAAGCGTTAACCCTTGTCGAATACTTAGACCACTGTAGTACAGGGGCCCCATGGCTCTGAGCTCTCACCGTGACCAGGGAAGGCCTGCTTCTTTGCAGAGGACAGAATTGGAAGGTCAGAGAGGGTTAGTGACATGCTCAAAGTCACACAGCTAATAAGTGGCAGACGTGGGATTTGAATCCCAGGCTCCCTGGCTCTGAAGCCTGTACCTTCCCCAGGAAGGGGGGACTGTCCCTTAGGGAGCAGGACTAACCCCCCAAACCTATTAGCGAACCATGAGAGGCAGGTATCAAACATAACAGGGCGGAGTTTGGAGCAGAGAGACTCAGTGGGACAAGAGTGCTGTTGTGTATTGTCAGTTTTGGAAAACCTTTATTGAGCATCACGATTGTGGTTCGGTGGCCCCTGGGCCTTGAGATCGAAGTTAGACCTTACCCCGGCCTTCAAGGAGCTAGCAGGTAAGATGGAAGAAACCTCTTGTGGAGGTTGGATTTTGAACTTGGCCTTAAATAATAGGTAGTTTTTAGATAGCAGAGAAGGAGGAGTTTCCAGTTTGGAAGAACATGAGTAAGTGGCTGTGATAAGCTTTATCGGTTAGTACTAGGTTTGAGCCTCTTATAACAGAAGACTGCAGAGTAACAGTGGGTCAGACAGCACAGAAATGCGTCTCCACCTGTAGGAGGGCAGAAGTCAGCAGGCCAGGCCGCTGTGCAGGCGCCATAGGCTTGATGGGGTGCAGACTCCTTTCGGCTAACCACCCTGCCTGCCGCTCCGCGGGTGTGGTCCTCATTCTCCTACTCTGAGAACCCGCTAGAGCTCTGGCTGCGTGTGCCATTCAGGACCCTGGCAAGAACATGGGGACAGCGCTTGGTACTCCAACGTAGAGAATTTAATATAAGGAATGGAGTGGGCAGGTGTTCAGGGAACTAAAAAGGCAGGCATGATTAAAATAATAACCACAGGAAGCAGCGCCAGTCCTGGGCCTTGGAGAACAAAGGGCAGAAGTTGGACTTACCAGAACCTGGAAACTCCCGAGGGGCCCACAGAATCGGGACCCAGCCTCCCAGGAGAGGGCACTGCTTGGCTGTTGCTGGCGTCACAATCTGAGGGACGTCCCTGTGGAGCATGGGCCTGGACCTCTGAGCTGGGACCTCTGAGAAGGGACTCTGAGGCTGGTTCTGGGGCCGAGACAGAAGTGGGCGCTGGAACAGCAGCCACTGCTGGGCTGCTACTGCAACGCGATCAGGAGCAGGAAACCTGCACCTTCTCCCTCCCCCAGCCTTCCAGCCCCGTCCAGGGCCCCAAAGCTCCACTGCCCACCCCCAGTGAGGAGCAGCCGACTGAGGAGATCTGGAGCTGGTGGATTCCCAGTGTAGTGTCACAGCTTTAGAAAACATGGTTAGTTTGCAGCTCACACAAGAGCTCAGCCATCGGCACGCCATCCTCTCCTTGTTTCAGACAGCAGGGTGGAGGGTGGGCAAGAGGGGGGCAAAGCTGAAGCACCTCCTAAGTTGATTTCCCAGAAGTCACACAGGCTTTGTTTGCCCGCACTCAGTCGCACCGGCCTCCCCAGCTACAAAGGCAGCTGCTGAATACAGTCCCGCTGCGGGCGCCTCCATGGCTGGACCGAAACCTGGGTCCTGCTGTGGAGAGGGAGGCAGCGTCCGCCGCTGGGGCGCAGCAGTCAGAGTCGTCATGCTGGAGCTGGTGTGGCAGCATCACCATCCTCGAGATAAAAAATCTCTCCCTGTTGCCTTTCTTCCCCACACGAGTCCAGCCGAGTCCTTCACTTTGCATTTCTGGGCCGTGCTCGTTGATGTGCGCTCAGTCCCTTCGTGGTTGAGCGTGGTGACAGAGCCGGGCTTTGCATTTCAGCCTCTTTTGGGAGCACGGCTGGGCCAGGCTGGACTGTTCATGGGTGGAACAGGGGAAGAGGCTGCCTCCTGGGGATGTCATTTAGAAAGCTCTGGTTTGGTTTTGCTGGTGAATTTTTGTCCAGAAGTCAGGCTCCGGTATCGAGACACCTGACGGGCGGGTATGGACTTACGGTGTCCCGGAGCACCCACCGGGAGACGCTCTCCTGGGGCTTGGAGCTCTGCGCTGCAGCCGGTCAGCCTTCTTCCTCAGAGAGGAGGTGTCTTGAGGGCAGGAACCAGATCACGTTTCAGTTTTGTGTTTCCCTAGCTTCCAGCAGAGTGCTTTGCTTATGTAATAGTTCCTCAAGATGCAGTCTCTAGGTAGGATTTAGTGGCTTGGAGGTTACTGCAGGTGAAGCACCTCTTGTCTGTAATTCCTGATTGTATGGTACTTAATGTTCTGTCATTTAATTCCAGTATCTGAATGAGCTAACCTTTCTCTACGCCCAGTCATTTCCTGCCCAGGCAGGTGATTTGTCCCCAAGGCTCTTCCTTCCTGGTGGAGTGACCTCATAACTTGTTTCTTGTCTTCAGTAGTCAAAGTGGAAGGGTTAGGGTATTGAGGTCTCCCATATGTTACCGGGTTTTCAAAAAAGGCATATTAGTCAAAATCAGTTGAGAAATTTTTAATAACACAGGCATGAGCGGGGTAGACTTTCGAATTGTACTTCAGGTGGAAAGTTCTGGAGGAGGGGTTTAAGTACTGCCCCACGATTTTAAGCTGGTGATGATGGGGACCTGGCGTAAGGGGAGTTGGAGTCCTGGAAAAATGTGGGGTTGGAGGGTTGCATCCGGGGTTCCCCCACTCTGAGTGCTCCCGGTCCTGGTCATTCTCTAGGGGCCAGGGCCCGGTGAGGGGCGCCCGTGCAGTCAGGGAAAACTGCCCCCAGGGCTGATCTAGGAGGACAGATCGGGATGTGCCTGTTTGTGGTGGGACTCGTGGAACTGGCCTGGAAACTGGGGAGTCCATCGCGTACGTTGCGAGTACCCTGAGAGATGAGCCCCAGCTTCCCCACCACAGTCACGCAGGAGCGGCGGCACTCCCTCCTGAATACAGACCCTGACCGTCCTCTCGTCTCTCCCCAGGGGTGGCCTCAGCAACATGCTGTTCCAGTGCTCCTTGCCCGACACTGTGGCCACCGTTGGTGACGAGCCTCGGAAGGTGCTGCTGAGGCTGTACGGGGCGATTCTGAAGATGGTGAGTTCCTCGGCTGCTTGGGGACGGGAGGGACCTGGTAACAGTTTTCATCCTCTTTCCTGAATTACCTGGGGAGAGATTTCGAATACTTTAGTGGTATTATTAAAGCTATTTCAATGTATTGCTCTTATTTTAATTGGGCTTTTTATTTCTATTCTAAGTGAATTCCCGTTTTTACTTATTATTTATTAGAAAACTAGTATAAACATTCCCAGCTTTATATGCAGAGAAAGTGTAATGTTGGTTAAGTCTTTATAGTGGTTGATGACGCTTGAGTTCTCCGCACGGGGAGGCTGGGGCCCAGGCTCGCCAGTGCCCCTGCTGTGGGGGAGGTGTCCTTTCCGCAGCGGCTGGCAGGGTTTCTCGGGCTCTCCCACAGGCCGAGCCCGGTCTCAGCAAGCTGGCTTTCGTCACTACCTCCCTTGGCGATTTCTTTAAAACTCTGAATTTGTTAGATTTATAATCTTTTGCAAGTTTCGTATTACTTAAATAATTGAATTTAATTTCTAATTAAAGTAGCTTATTTGTTAATTACCTTAACCAATTATAGGATATTCCAAATGTCTGGATTTTTTTAACTATTTTTATACCATAAATTTACCATTTTACTGACCACACATGCAAATATTTGCTGGATATATTTCTATGGTAGAATTTTGATATTCAGTGAAGTCTCCTTTGGAAGGGCCCATTTTTATCTTTATGAAATGGAGAAGAGTTTTCTGACTTTCATTTTTTAAAACACTACTTTCAGTTCAATCTGAAAAGTAGGTCATGTCCATGTCTGTGCTAATTCGATTATGTTTAGAAATATTAAAAGTTAAGATTGGCACGCTTGATGTTAATTCATTTAAAAAATGGTCATAGTCCGACTGGACCTTTTCATTGGATACTTTTTCGCTGACCGTGTCAAGCTGTGAAAGTGGTTAGGATCTGGAAGAGTGGGGAGTAAGGCAGTGTGCTGTGGCCGTGTGCACTTGGCTGAGGAAACCTGCCCGTTCAGACCCGAGACCCCGAGAGGCGACTCCGAGAGAGAGAAGGCAGGTGGGGCGGAGGGGCCAGGGGGCGGTTGCCCTGCGCCTGAAAAGCTGAGCTTTCACTGCGCTGTGGCAGGGGTTTTACCACAAACTTACATTCTCTTTCACTCAGTTTAAAAATGTCTGATATTTAATACTCCTCTGGGGAGTGGGTGCACGCAGAGCACGGGCTCCTCGAGGCTTTGGCTGGCTGGTGCGGGCAGGAGAGAGGTCTGCGCTCTCCGGTAACACCGCTGTCCCCACGGCCAGGACAGAAACCACCAGAACCCGCAGCAGCGTGTCAGGGTTGGCGTGGAGAAGTGTGGCAGGGCAAGTATGGTGCCCAAACTGTGAATCACGTTACTTTCACAAATGAATTGAAGGCAGAATTAAAAAGAGTCCAACTCAAACATCAGACTTCCCTTTTTTCCTTTACCTTAGGTGAGAAACACACACTCCTCTGGACATGAGTGTGCATTTCTGCAAACATAACTGCCGTGGGGGTGGAATAAGCCCCTCACTTGAAAAGGGTTAATTGATGGCTGCACTTAATAGCGTCTGGTCAGAAGATTTTGCTAAATTATATGGTAGACCCAGTTAGTATGTCCCTCTCTCCCTTTCTCCTTGTTTTAAGCTTTTGAAATTTTTTTATCTCTGAGAATCGAATATTAAGTAGAAATATTTCTTTGATTCACATTTATGGTTATTTACAAGTGACTTTAAGTAATGAGATGTTTCACAATTTTTTCATTTTTCTTGATTTCGGTGTCGCGAGATGTCTAACCTCCTTTATCTCCATAGCGGCAGTGAAATGATTCTGTTGGCGCACTCACTAAGGTTAAGTAGCAGAAGGCCAAGGTAAACCCTCCAGTTGCCCCAGGGCCCCCACCCCCGCCCCACACACGCGGGCCCCTGTGTCTGCGGAAGACTAGCCATGAGCAGACCCCCTCACTGTGCCCAGGCCGTAATGGGGTCTGCGTTAACTCTGAGGGCCTTACGCACAGTCCTGTATTGGACGTGGGAAAAATGTAAATAAGATGGAACACACAGCTTTGAAAAACAGCCGTACAAATATCATTTCTAGGGAATGGTTAAAAATATTGATGCGATGATAAAGCAGTTCATGTCAATATAATTTAGTGCCTGTTTCATAGAGAGAGACTAGCTTTAATTTTAACTTGAATTTTAAAAAAGAGGGTTATTTTCATTCTCTGTATAGATGAAAATTGAATTCAACTATAAAATTGCCCTTAACTTAAAATAGGATGATTTAACCAGAGTTTTTCATGTTGCTTTGTTTTTGGTTTAATAGGGGGTTTGAGAAGAAGTGCTAGTTAGCTTTGGCCACTGCGGTAAGGAACGCCGTCACTAGAAGAGAGCTTGGCTTTGTGAAGTCAGCTGTGAATGTAACTTGATCTTTTTCCTTTCTGACACTGGGAAGGAACATGAGCTCGGCAGCGTCCGGTAGCAGCCTTTTCAAAGAAGCAAGTGTGGCTGATTACAAATAACCAGTTTGCTTGTTTATCATGAATTGTGGAAGACACAAACGTCAGTACGTATTGTTCTTTCCATGTCACCTGTGCCAGCTGGCGGAAGGCGCAGAGGACCGCTTCGCCCCTTCCTCTGTCGGAGCTGTGCCTGTGCGGGCCGATCCCTCCCGTGCATGGGTGGAGAGATCCAGCCTCTGAGCTCTGGGCGGTCTCACAGGCATGGGTGTGACAGCACACAGCAGAGATCTCTCGTGTTGTCTGAGAAAATGTTTTTGTTTTGTTTTTCCAGTAATAGAAGGCTAATATTAGTGCTTGTTTGAGTACTAACCATAATACAATTAAAGGTATCAAGGCACAACGCAGATATGTGGTAGCGATTCAGAAGACTTGGGTTTGGTACCCCATCTTTTTTGAAAGCAGGAAACAAAATATTGATTTCTCTGTTTCCTCTTAACCCCAGTTTAATTAAAAATTAAACCACATTAAAGTACTAAACAGCCCATAGTTAGTCAGTAGTAGACTATTGGCTACGGAGAAATTGACATGTGGTTCCGGAACAGAGGTCAGCCGCCACTGCTGTGCAGACGGTGTGACCGACGCCCCTTCACCAGGGCCTGAGAGCACACTCCTGGGAACCAAGTGCTGCGAATTTTGCATTTTTTTCTCATCGTATTAGGGTCATACGAGTTTTAAGTGGTTTCGTTTATTCTGCTTTTTAAAAAAATCACCCTGTACCCTGAGTGTGGTGTCAGCACATCCGTCTGTGAGGCAGCCAGAACTTCCCTCTCAGAAGTCAGGCATTTTTCTGGCATTGCGTTGCCATTTGGTCTTGCCCAGTATTTCCGCAGTTAGCGCTCACCAAAGAGAGTTGCCAAATGACGATGGATACCCCTTCCATACCTGCTTGGTGCCTTCTTTTGATAACTAAACAAACCACACACGACCGTGTCTAACTTTGACATATTCAAAGTGTCTTTGTCTTGCTGGTCTTACATTATGTCTGAGATTTATAGCATGAAGCCAATACCGATTTCTGGCCCCCGGAACGACGGTGTGACCGCAGCCCGCCCCTCTCGGGAAGGAATGTCTCTGTGCTGGGTGGCGCGAGGGGACGGGGTAACGCACCACTTTAGCTGTCTGTGCATGTGTTCTCTGCTGCAGGCTTGCCCATGCGATCGTGCCTGGCGCACTCTGGTTTCCAGGTGACAGACACGATTCACGGTATAGTATGAGTCCTCTGAAGTCGGAGCGTTCTACAGCTTCAATTCCCTCCTCTTAGTTCTTGGTTTCAAGAAATGCTTTTTAAAAAGAAAGTTGTAATGCTTTTGTTAAGTGGCACCAGCTACAGTTTGTGCTGTGTTGAAAGAGGTGCAGTGATTCAGATGTCAGAATGTTATGTATTGAATACATCACTTTTTGTGGGGGGTGGGGTGGGGGGGTTGTTTAGCTTTTGTCCAAGGCAAATCAGGTCCCCTTCTTCTGTTTCCTCAGTAGAAAATGACATTTAGTAATTTTAGCAATTTATGGGCCTCAACTTGAGAAATCAGTTGGAGTGCTAACCTTCTTCCTTCATACCACTTTCAGCATTCAGGAAACACCACGCTGCTTTGGTCAGAGTTGGAGACAAACTCCCTCCTTGTCCGGTCAGCTGGGGCCCTTCCGCCAGGCTCTGCTGGGGCCCCAGTAGCTTCACTCCGCTCAGCAGTGCTGAGCGGACGCAGAGGCGTGCGCAGGCCGGGCGGCCACTGTGCTCCTGCTGGGTCCTGGGGACGTGCCGCTGCCGAGACAGCCCACAAGCTGTTTGTGGCACAGGCCCTCTCACCTTGGGCGCCCGTGCATCTTGGGGCAGCAGTCACCCTGGATCAGACGCAGACTTGGGAAGGTCCTGAAAGGAGCCTTCCTCACCAGGACTTCCGCGCACCTGCCCCTCCTTGCTCACTCTGCAGGAGCTCCAGCCTCCTCTTGGTGTTCGCCAGACCGTCCGAGTCTGCAGAGTTCAGGAGGGTCAGATTGTCTTAGAACATTCCTTGGGATAGCTGAAAATACTCTGGAAACTACCATAAAATATTAGAACTCACTTGTCTAAATTCTTATGATTCATATGTTCTCCATTTTAAACCATTGCATCTGCATCTCCAGATGTTATGTGATTTATTTTCATAAATTTTAATGTTATGTGAAATATTTTCAAGAAATGCTGTAAGAAGCCACAAAAGCGATAATTAGAGTATTTTCCTAGGAACCCTGGAGAAGGAAGGTCAGGGTCAAGGCGACAGTGAGAAGACAGCACACTGCAGAAGTGCGGTGGGAATAGCCGTGCGACTGCAGTCCCCTCTGGGGAGTCGAGATTCTCGGGCTCTCCCCGCCCAGCTCCCTGGAGAGAAACAGAGTCCCATCATTAGCAGGCGTCCGCCCCGTGTGGGGGGTCTTTCATCTCCTAGAGAGTTGAGTGGTCAGAATCCCGGTGGATCTTAACGAATCTTCAGAGCCAAAGGCTGCACACTGAAGAAGCCCAGGTTGTCCCAGGACCAGTGGGTGCAGGGTTGCTGAGCCTTCGGAAGGGCCCAGACGCGTTCTCCCCAGAGACTCTGGGCGTCTGGGTGTGGCTGGGTCCTCAACTCGGGGTGGTCCCAGGTCGGTGCAGAGGAGCAGGACTTTCCTGAACCACATCGTAGGTGCCCTAGAAAGTTGAGTGTAGTTGATGTTTAGATTATTCTTTCTTAATCACTCATTTCTGGATTCCAAAGTGGATCGTTTTCAGAGGCCACGACCAACTACTCTTTCACACAGTGGGAGCCTTTGAAAGAGTTCCCTTAGTTCTTTGGTGGGGCAGGGCTGGTGGGAAGAAGCAAATGTCCTCCTTGTTTCCATAGAACACTCCTTTTGTGTTTTTTTTATCTCTGTAGTCACTGTTGTATTTGACAGAGTGGCTCCTCCTTTATTATGACATCATCTGTAACTGACAAAGATTTCTTAGGTGGCGTTTCCAGTTCATTACACTGTGGATGAAAAGTCCTTTTTTGTGGCTGACTCCTAACTTCTCCCAGCCCGTCCCCACCAGCAGCTCCCCAATTCCGGATCTCGAAAGAGGCTTTGAAGATAAATGTTTCAGGCAGTGCAAATGACACTGAGATAGCTGTACGCCACTTAAGGACACTAGCACTGGTTATTTGTACACCCCCCTCCACAGTCTCGGGGGAAACCAGCAGCCCCTTTGCTTTGTCTCCAGGGCTGTGTCGCTGTTCAAGTACTTACAAAACTAGTTACCTCCTCGCTGGAGGGACTTCAGTTGAAAACTGGCCCATGGCAAGAGCTTATCTTGCTCAATGGCTTAAACAAATTTAAAGAAATAAACTGGTTAGATTGTGAAACAGTCAAGTGGTATTGCCTCATCTTAACCCCTGAAAGATGCCTTGTTGGCTGTGGATTTTCATCTTTGCAAATCATGAAATAGAACATTTTGAAAAGTAATAACCTGTAATATGAACATTTCCTTTTTTATGGCCTTTTAAGTACAAAGCCTTTAAATGTGATTTTTGTCAGAAAAAGCAACATTGGAAACCTGTACCAAATATATTTATTATAAAAGTAACATACTTTAAACACTTTTTAAAATATGGAAGTGTGTAAAGTATAGAGCAAAAGTCCTAATTCTGTCATCTTCCTTCCTAATAGAATTTAGGCTTTTAGGAGATTAGTTTGTGTGGACTCACTGATTTGAGAGAGGGGGGAGGGAGGGGAGAGAGGCAGACGCTGACCTGCTGCCCCGCCCACGTAAGCGTTCGGTGGTTGGGTCTTGTGTGCGCCCTCGCCTGCCCGGGGGTCAGACCCGCGACCTGGGCAGGTCAGGGTGGCGCTCACACCGGCGGAGTTCTCCGGCCGGAGCTGAATGTAGGTCTTAAATTTAGAAGTTCTTGACCAGTCAAACTCTGTTTCAGGCTTTAAAGTCTTCTATAACATTAAAGCAAAATATAAACCATACCCCTTTATTATTATTGCTAGCACTTTAGTCCATTTTACTACCTATATCACAGTCTGATGAATACATGGATTATAATGAATACTTATACGTTCTCTTGAAAACCAAAATAGGAGAAAAAGGATGAGGAAGATGGAAGGAAGCCAGTGGCAGAATATTTTTAATTATCGCTGTTCAAATTTCTGATAAATATAAACATCTTCCAGCTCTACTTTATAACTTACGAAAGCTAATTTTTATGAATGTACAAATTGGGAAAAAGTTGTGGATCATGTTAAATGATTTGTACAGTATATTTCCATATCTGCTTCAGACAAATTTGTGTCTCTGGAGTAAAATCTCACAGATACCAAAATGTTTTCTACTTACTGTTTTTCCAGACAGAAACGTACTCTGACGTCTTTCTGGCGATGTGAGTCTCTGTCTGCTTGGCTCCCCTCCAGAGGGGCTTCTCTCACCTCTCCACATGCACCTTCTTGCGTTGGGACTTCCCAGACTTCCCGGCAGGACTGAGGGAGCCCTGAGCATTTTGTACTGAGGAAACAGAACAGGAGGTTGGCTGTGGCAGAAGTCCATCTTGCCTTCACGATGGTGCTCTTGTGGAATAAGTAATGCATGCCTTTGGGGTGGAGAGCCGTGGGCAGGGCGGGAAGTTCTTTTCACCAAGTGCTAATATGTTCAAAGGGACGGCCTTGGGAACTAAGCCAGTTCTAACTTCAGATGAAATGACTTGCTTTTGAGAGCACCATTTAAGACAAGGAAAAGGGACTTCTGTTGGCTTAATAACCCTTAACTGTATCTCCCTAGGAAGATACAGTTAGAATGATAACAGCATAGGAATAACCATGGTCATTTAGGATTCTGAACAGGTCAAATCCCGTTACAACAGATTTCACAGGATATCCAAATGCCTTAATTGTCTTAAAGAAAGCCATCACTACAAAGTATCAATATGCAGTATATCAGATTATAGACCTTCTTTTGTGCTTAACCTTCCTCGGGGAGAAAAAGCACAAGGATGTGTTTTGGGGAATTTCAGCCCCTTTCAGTGTCCAGTTAACACTGCAGCCAGTTTTCCCGCTGCTGGGATTGTGGGTGTGAGCGTGCCATAGCGGGCTGGCGCTGCCACCGTAGGTTGTACCTTGAGCTGGCCACCTTGACCTTCGCAATGCCGGAGTGTTCATGCATTCGTGCCATCCAAGAAGTGCTTAAGCACCAGGATTTGCTTGGTGCTTTTGGGAAGGACATAGATCCATAATGGAGTCCGTATTGATAGGTAACATACAGGCCACTAGGGCCAGGAGACCACGTGTAAGGTCGCAGTGCGGCTGTGCGAGTATTTCGGAGTGAAGGGAGGAGTAGAGCTTCGTGGTACCTACTCACTCCCCCAGGGTTCATCTCGTTGTTCACCGGCCCATCAGCAGAGGTCTACAAGTATTTCTGTGGCACTCATCTTTTGTAGCTCTCATTGTAACGGGATTTAACCTGCACCCCCTTTCATCAGAGAGATGAAGATTACTCAAATAAAATGTCATACGCCCCATTTGTGTTCTCTGTATTTGGTACAGAATGATTTAACTGTATGTAGATAAAGATGCTATTGAGTGTATGTAAGTGCAAGTCTCTGCAGAGAGCTTCATGAACATGAACATTAATTTTGTTTACTTTTGCACTGAGTAAGCTAGAACACGTACTGTTTATATAAAACACATTAAACTGTCTGTGGAATGTTAGTTCCCTGTGTGATGGATGAGAGTGTTGCTTTAAAACGCTAGGTTTTTGAATGGTGCTAGAGTAGCTGGTGTTGCTTAACGTGGCATTTTTTTTCCTGTCCACACTTTCCACCCCTGGTACAGGTGTTTTTTGATAAAGCTGTGGAATGGAAAGGTATGTCTTTCATGGGGTGTTCAAGAGCCTTTTACCTTAGCATTTTTAAAGAGCTTCCTTTATGGGCTTCCTTCTGTGTCTGACGTAAGCAGACTTTAGTTTAATTTTAACAACATACTTCTAGAGGCAACATTGGACATAAAATTTTGACCTAACACTTAAGTTTCTGACTTGTTTTCCCGATCCTCTGATTAAAAGCCAGTATGAAAGGCTTGGGGTGGGGGGTTGCTTTTAGAAGATATGGCCTGTGCTCTGAAGGAAGAATGCAGCCAGAGTCGCAGACGGTAGCTGTTCTTGCTGCCAGGACCCTGGTTACCAGTACTGTGCAGTTTCATTGAGGAAGCGCTATAAAAGCATCCCTTCACACGTTAATATGTGAAACAAGCTTAGCGGCTCGCTGCGTTTGCACAGACCTCTTTTTGGCGGAGGACAGATCACATGGAGTGGGACGGGCAGAGTAAGCGAGACGGGGACAGTTTGGCAGGCCCATCTGCACAGATTCTTCTCTGCCCGAGTTCTGTGCTGACCACGTTTGCCGCAGGCAGGGGTACACTCCCTGTCCTTCCAGGGACAGAGACCCACCTGGCTAAATTGTTGACGCTCGGCTTGACCGGTTGTCTGTAGAAGGCCTGATTGCAAGAGCGCCCTCTGTTGGCTTCCCTCAAACAAAGAAATTGGGAGGCGGCACACCAGAGCAGCCGCGGGTCACAGCTGTTGCGGTCTCCGCAGCACACCCCTCTCCTTGTAAGGAAACGCAGCGGTTCCTCGGGTGTCGGTGCCCGTGCTGGGCCCTGGTGGTGCGTTTGAGACCCCAGTGGGCTGAGAAACGCTCGTTAAAAATCTGTGACGTTTTGTTGACCCTGGTGGTTCTGGTGGTTGCGGAGTTAGTGCCTGCTCAGGGTTCCTCGTCTCACCGGAGGTGTTTGCTTTTTCTCATCCATAGAGGTCCTGTAATGAGGAGGGGTCCGAACAAGCTCAGAACGAAAATGAATCCCAAGTAAGTACCGAAGTCCGCCCGCATCTGTGTCGTGAGGTGTGCCCGTGTTGGCCGGCCTCGGCCACTCTGCCAGGGCAGTGCTGGAGACCCCCGGCCCGAGTGTCTGTCTCGGGGGGTGGGCTCTCGGCGTGTGGGAGCCATCTCGGGAAGACTGAGAGGACGGTGGGCGTCCCCGACCCCACTGGAGTGGGGTGGTGTGCGTTCGGTGTCTTCAGGGAAACCGAGGAGCACTCGGGGTGCTGAGAGGTGGCTGTTGGAGGGGGCACTTGTGCGTGGTGTTCTTGTGTGGAGGCAGCCTGGGTCTCCTGCCGCGCTGAGTCTGTCGCTGCCCAGGTGTCTCAGTGGCCACCCCTCCTGGGGCACGCAGGAGCGTTTTTCTCACTCAAGGTGCCCGGGCAGGAAGGGTGTCCCCCTTGGGTACAGGATGTGAGTCGGAACGATCCCACCCCTGAAATGCGTATATTCTGAAGAGCTTGGGGTCACGAATCCTGGCGTGTCACGCTGTCCACTCTTTGAGGCTCAGATGTGGGGAGTCCGGAGCAGTTATCCCCCCATCCCAGAGAGGAGAGAACTCTGGAGCGTGTTCTCCCAGTGCGTGCGGGTTTGTATAGAAGGGGTATCTGTGTGTGTGCGCGCACACACAAGGATTACTGGCTTTGCTAATTACTAACTGCGTGCTAGTCATTAAAGTGATTAAGACATTGAAAAGCAGTGGGATTCTAAAGGAACAGAAGTGCTGATAGTTTGTCTTCGTGTTGTCCTCAGTGGGTGGCCTTGCGCGCACCCTGCTCTGGAGACCCTGGTCCGGGGATCTGGAACTGGCTGAGGGGTCACGGGTGGGACGTGATGGACAGACGCGCTGTTCTCAGCAGCTCTGAGGCCTCGTGTGCAGGCCGTCGTGCCTCCTGGGGCTTGGAAATGCCGTAGCACCGAGAGCCCTGTGATGCCAGAGCCAAAGTGTGCTTTCAGTTCCCACTTCAGGTGGACTTTTCAACGGCATCTGACAGCACCCCCACCCGTCCTGACATGCTTGCTTCCCTAGGGCGGCTGGGACGCGGACACAGTCGGGACCTGTCTCGTCTCTGCTGCTGCTCTCGTCTCCCTCCTGGGCTCGTGCCCGCTGCGCTAACTGGTGGACCTCTCGCGGTCTGGCCCAGGGCCCTCTTCCCGCACTGCCTGCCCTCCTCACGCCACCGGACCAAACCCTGTCCTTGGTTTCTACCATGGGCCAAAGCGCCCAGCTCCCGTCCACACCATCTGCTGTCGGCCTCCCCAGGGGTGCTCACTCCCCTCGCAGAGCGACAGCGAGGTTCAGGGGACCTAGTGCTCCGTGCGCTCGCTCTGCCGTTGCCCGCGGGCCCTCTTCACCTGCCCGTTTGTCTTGTTTGTGACTTCGTGTTTTCTTTCCTTTTCTTCTTCCTTTCCAGATTCTTCCCTCCATACACCGTCCCCCCTTTCTCCCTATTGTGAGTAAATGCCGAGCAGCAGGATCACATAAGCACAAAGATTTTCTTGTGTACGTTGTTCGCAGCAGTGCTACAGAGACTGGAACGTTCTCAAGTCTTTTTCCACCTTCCTCCTGGCTGGGTCGACTCGGCTCTGGGGGTTCTGGGTCCGGCGTGTTCAGTCGCGTCAGGCGCCCAGGAGCCGGCGTGCTCAGGGGCACGTGTGCAGAAATGCGTCCTGAAGTAACGACATGTTGTTCGTAGAACTTGCAGCCTCAGACTCTGAGGGGCAGCTGCACTGGATGCATGTGTGTGTTTCATGCAGTGCTGACCTCAAAGCCCTTTAGCTTCGTTCCTCTGCACAGGAAAACTAGAAAGAAATTTCAATTCCAACAAAGTTCAGGGCCCCTAGACAGAAGAAATCCTAGTTGTGCCCCTTGGAAACGCCCGGGGAATGAGTCAGAGTTTTGGACGGGAGGTCGTCCAGATGGTGAGGAGCCACTAGTGGCAGACGGCCGGTTTGGCCACCTGGTCAACGCCCTGGTCCTGCCCTCCCCCTGCAGTCCCTCCGGAGCACCGGGCCGCCTCCCCTGCAGGCGGCAGAGCAGGGTTCAAGTGGAGAGTCGAGAGATCCTCCGCAGACCCTGGTACACTCTCCTGGGGGGGGGTCTCTGGTGCTAGGCTCCAGGCCAGACGCAGCCCCCGAACGTCACACAGGTGTGCTTTCAGGTCAGGTGTGTGAAGTGAAGAAGACACTTTTCCAGCTAAATAGAGATGTCAGGAATGTGTCGCCATTCATTAAGAGTTTAAAAATAAGACCTGTCTGAAGTCAGTCAAGTCCTGCTCTGAAACCCATCGATGTTCGATGGGTCGATGCTGTGTCCCTGGCTTCGTGGCGTCAGGCTGCCGTAACAGACTCCTTGGGGGCAGAAACAGCAGATCTGGATTTCTGCAGGTCTGGTGGCTGGCGGTCAGGGTGTCCTCTCCCCGCCTCGCAGACACCCTCTTGCTCGGCCCTCACGTGGTGGAGGGAAGAGAGGACGGGCAGAGCTCTCCCGTGAACACTGACCCCTAGGACCCCCCCTCAGGACCTCCCCTAAACCAGTTGCCTCCCAAAGGCCCCGCCTCCGGGCTCCATCGCATCAGGGTGGGGACCGCAGTGCATGGATTTGGGGGCACCCAGTGTGGTTCGTAGCCATCACTTACACAGAACTTGAGGAAATCGGGGTTGGGCCGCTCAGGGTGATGCTCAAGCTGTAATTGTGGGGGTCACACAAGAGGGCGGCCAGACGAGAACTTGGGGGTCAGCGGCAGACCCCCTGCCCCGCCGGAGGCCCAGGGCAGCTCTCCGCTGTGGGGCAGCCCCGAGTCCCTCACGAGCAGTGTTTCTCTCCTCGTCTCCCATGTCTCCGCTCATCTTTGTGGCGTGGGTGTGGCTTCAGGAGCCCCACTCCATTTCGAACGGTGTCTGTTCGGGTCGTGTTCCCCGTAGACGTTTCTTTTTTTTTAATTTTTAAATTTTCATTTACAGTTGACACACAGCAATGTGTGGGTTTCAGGTGTACCCCCCGTGACTAGACACCGTGTAGCTAAGTGACCGTGACGTCGCATCTTGCCCCCCCACCTGACACCCCCGTGGTTATCAGAACACGCACCGTATTCCCTGAGGCGTGTTGCGTCCCTGCGGTATTCTGTAACTGCCAGGTTTGCACTTCGTTACGGTTTGACTTGAGAGAGAGACAGGCAGACATCAGTTTGTCCCACTTACTTATGCTTTCTGGGGTCGAGTCTTGTCTGCGTCCTGCCGAGGGTTCGGACCCACCACCTTGGCGCACAGGGATGACGCTCTAACCGCCTGAGCTACCCGGCCAGGGCTGCTTGTTCATTTGTTTTGTTTTTTAGATTTGGTTGTTGATAGATTTGTGTGAATTGCCATTTTACTCATGTTTTCTATCTTTTTCTTCCTAAGGAAGACACTATATAATACTGGCTTGGTGGTGATGAACCCCTTTCGCTTTTTCTTGTCTGGGGTGTTCCATATACGACCTTCAGTTATAAATGAAAGCTTTGCTGGGTGGAGCAGTCTTGGTTGTAGGTACTTTGAATTGTTTCATGTCCAGTCCCTCCTTCCTGCAAAGGTTCTGCTGGGAAATCTTCTGACAGTGTTATAGGAGCTCCCTTATAAGTAACTAACTGCTTTTCTCTTGACGTTTTTAAGATTCTCTCTGTCTTTAACCTTTTTTAAGTTAATTGTGATGTGTCTTGGTGTGGGCCTCTCTGGGTCCATCCTTTTGGGACGCTGTGCTTTCCGGATTTGTGTCTCTCCCCACCAGCTTAGGGGGTCTCCACCGTCACTCGCCCACGAGAGACCAAGTTCTCTGTGTCTCGTCCTCCCTGGTCTCCGGCAGCCCCGCGATGCGCACGTAAGCGTGCGCGACCGTCTCCCCGGGCTCCGCAGACCAGGCGACCCCGCGTGCACTCGTGGGGAGGCGCCCTGATGCTGGGCAGCACCAGCCCTCGGTGACGTCTGGTGTGTCGCCCTGTTCCAGGGAGCCGAGGCGATGGTGCTGGAGAGCGTGATGTTCGCCATCCTCGCGGAGAGGTCGCTGGGGCCGAAGCTGTACGGCATCTTTCCGCAAGGCCGCCTGGAGCAGTTCATCCCGGTAAGAGCTTGCCACTGACTCGTGGGTTGGTGTGTTCATTGTGAGGAGGGCGGAGTCTTTGTCTCGTGGCTGCTGGCACCTGAGGGGCAGGGGCTGAAATAGTAAATGTGACCTGTGTTTGAAATAAAGAAAAAACAAATTTCTATTGAATTTGCATCAGATCCTGTCTTTTCTGCGAAGATATCCAAATCAAAAATATATGTGAGACATAACATCCGTTGTCCCCCAAAGCTGCCTGCCCTGTAATGTCCCCCTTCTGCTGTGCTGCTCTTCACCTGCGGGGCCTCCTTGTGGACCTGGCTGCACAGTACATGGTCCTGACCACTTTGTCGTCCCCCCCACCTGGCCCCCCGTCTCTGCCTGTGAGGCCACCGCTGTTCTCTGCCCTGTTCCTGTTGTCCTCCCTCTCTGTGGGGCGCTTCCCTGTCCCTGTCCCTGTGCACCCGCTGGGCTCCTCTCACAGGTCCAGGCCTGGCTGTGACTCTGTTTCTGGGTCCAGACTGCTTGCTGGCCTGAGGCATTGTCAATGTTGCTCTAACATCTGGTAGCCCAGCCTTGCTGAGACTTGAGTGTGGGAGTCCCATCCCTCCCACCCCTCCCCACAGTGGGCCAGGCCTCAGGAGCGCTGGTTAAAGTGAGTATGGGTATGGGCAGTAGGTCCTTTGGGTGCAGATGCTGAGCCTCACTGGCCTGCGTCCCCCTTGCACCAGGCCTGCAAATGTGGAGAGGGGAGTCCGCTCCACACCTGCAAGTCTCCTTGAGCACTAGGGTCACGTGGCCGCTCTTCCAGGCCCTGCCTCACATGGTGTCTTAGCCACTTGTGTCTGCATGCAGCACTGGGCGCAAGGACACCTGGCGAGGGGATGCTGTGCTTGCCAGGACTCTGCCTGCGTCCATCTGGGGGCTGCAGGGGAGGGGGCTTCCTTCGTCTCAGCCCACAGCCCACAGCGGCGCGGGTGCGTGCCGGCTGCCACCCTGGGGCTGCTCAGACCCGCGGGCCTTACTCGTTCTACGAGTTCCCTTTTGGTCTCTTCCCGGCACATGCTTTGTAACCTGGTGGTAGTTTTATTTACGTTTTTCCCAGGAAAGATAGTAAATCTGTCTGGCATGAGAATCAAATGAGGTCATAAAAGTATTTGGAAGTATTTTGCAAATATAAGACCTCACATGTTACAAGCGGCAACATGCTTGCGTCTTAAAAACGGTTTTGGTGGATAGAGTCAAACTGCAGAAGGCGGCACGTCGTGTCGTGCTGTTTCAGTAAGGCCCAGTAGGAGCAAGCTGAAGCTTGCTTCACATGTGCACGTGCGGGAAAACCTCTCTTTTCCGAAAAAGCGGGGAGCCGCTGACCGTGGCTCCTGTGCACTGGAACTGCCTTGTAGGGGCGGGGAGGGGTCTGCGGCCCCGGTTCTGGGGTGCGTGCTCGCATGCGTGTGGTTTGTAGCGGCACGTTCTGGAGAAGTTCTGTCACAGTACTGGGGGACTGCTGTGAAACTGCTGGCCACAGAAATGGCGATTTCATGTGACTAAACCTGATTCCATGTGTTATTTCCAGGTTGGCTCTCAACTGTAGTGTGGGGCAAGATGAACCCCACCTTTCAGAGGGCACAGGAGGGCAGTGGTCTCTCGGAATGAGAGACAGTCTCTCATGTCCCTTCCTCTGCACTAGGGGTGGGACTCGGGACCCCGAGGCCCCTTGTCTCGGAGCACGCTAGCGTCACATGTCCCGTTCACATGTCCCGTGTGGCCGAACAAGCTACGGGTGTTTTTAGCCGTTGTGCCAGCTGAGTGAGTTGCTTTTATTAGTCCTCGGTGTCCCTCCGCTAGATGCCCTGTCCTTGTCGTGTGTCACGGTCACGTGTGGAGGACCCAGAGTTGAGGGGAGCTCTGAGCCTGCTGTTCCCCGTGGGCCTCGGCCCCAATCATAGGGCACCTGTGCGTGGGGAGACGCGCCGGTTAGGTGCCGGCCGGGAGCCTAGTCCACATTGTCCATGCTGGCTCATTGCAGAGCAGCCCCATCGGGCTTCCTGTCACTCTGGCATCTACAGACACGGAAGACGGGGCGCAGGGGCTATGCAATGGGCATTTGACATGAGTGTGGAAGCCAGAAGTTGAGGGGTGGTTCCTAGCTTGGGGCATTCACTCTTAACCCCTGGGCTGCCCCACTTTGGATTTTCAGAGAAATGTCTCGGGGCTTTTCCAGGGGGCCAGTTCGTGTGGGAAAGACGGACTGAGCTCCACGTGACCGCTTGTGGAGTGACGGCGGCGCAGGTGTGGCCACAGGCTGTGTTGGGAGGCTGGGGCCAAGTCCCGCTGGCTGGGCGCCCCCGCTGCTTTGTCGAGAGCCTTCTCTGTGCCAGGCTAGGAAGGTGCTGGGGACGCCCCGTGAACAGTGGGGCGTGGCTCAACTGTGTGGGTCTGAGTGGGCCGTCCCAGCTGATGAGAGCTGGATGCCGGGCCTCCAGGCGAGCTGCTGGAGACCTGGAGTGTTGGCCGCAGAAGGCGCGTCCACTTTCTGTGTTAGGCCCGGTGAGCAGAGGGCAGAGTCACCAACTGGACGTAGAACAGCTTTTTCTTGATTAAAAGGGTTCAAAGTGAAGTTAACGTTGGAGGGTGACCAGCCCCTCACTAAGAAGTGCCCTGGCAGTTGCTGGGTCACCATCTTCAGGCACAGAGGCCGTTCTTGAGGGAATTTCATACGCTGGCTTGAGACGCAGGTGGCCCACAAAACCTGGCTTTTCATTCTCAAAGGTGGTATGAGTTCCCACTTCCTAGGCTACCTGGATAAATGCCATTTTCTAACCCCTTTCATTTCAGAGCCGACGGTTAGACACCGAAGAATTAAGTTTGCCAGCTATTTCCGCAGAAATAGCTGAGAAAATGGCCACATTTCATGGAATGAAAATGCCATTCAATAAGGAACCAAAATGGCTCTTTGGAACAATGGAAAAGTAAGTGTTCAGCCCCTTGGCTCTCACTTAGTTCTGTGTGGGCACCCCCAGGTGCGGGCGCGCACAGCTGGCCCCTGGTGGGAAGGCCCCTGGGGTCTGCTGGAGTGTGAGCGGCGGAGCCTGCCTCGGGGCCTGGTCTCTGGTGCACATGAGACCAGCCCTGTGCTAGTGAGGGGACTTCGCAGACCTGCCGCCGGGCGGGGGCGGGCAGAGGGCCTGCTTCCCGGGGCGCCTGAGCCCCGGGCCCCCTCTGTCCCCGTCAGGGGGGTCAGGAGCCCTGATTGCATGGTTATACGTGACTTGAGCCCAAGCACAAGCTGCTGAGAATTGAGTAATGCTCTTTTGTCCTCCTGTTTTGCCAGATATTTAAATCAGGTGCTGAGAATCCAGTTTGCCGGGGAGGCCAAGGCGAAGCAGCTACACAGACTCCTCAGCTACAACCTGCCCTTGGAGCTGAAGACCCTGAGGTGCGCTCCGGCCTCCGCTCTGGGCTTGGGACGTGCATCTGTCCGAAAATTCAAATACTCTTGGTCGCTAAGACGTTATCAGTTACCACTCACTGAGCATGGCCTCAGCTCTGGCGTCCATAGTGGCTCTGCAGGATGGGTTCAGACAGTGGGTTTTGTCACCTGGAGTTGGTTTCGTACGAGTGACGTCACTTTTCGGTCGCCCACAAAGGGTTCATGATTGGGTTCGGTTCCGTAGGGGCAATCGGTGACTGGGACAGTAGGTTTCTTCTGAAACAAAACCAAAATGGCCTGCCGTGGTGGCAGCTGGGGAGTGTCATCCAGTGAGGGGAACAGTTCAGGCTTTGGGGAAACAGGAAGAAGCTTGCCATCGCCCGCTGAGCAGACGCCACCGTGGAGTTTTCAGGGTGCGGGCTCCTGGCATACTCCCCCCCGAGTCGGAGCACGCACGCCTCTAAACCCTCGGCCTTGGAGGGCCTGCTGGGCGGAGACAGAGCCGAGGCGCTCTTGCTCTTCGGTGGCCTCCGAGGCGTCAAGGCAGACAGACGCCGAGTGAACACACACAGTAACGTTGAGCTGGGACAGGTGCTGCGAAGGAAACCAGAGGACCAAGTAGATTGACACGGGGGGTGTGTACTGGTCGGCGGTCGGAGCTGGCCCATGGAGTGGGGACTGCGGGCCAAGCGGCAGCTGCGGGGGGTCCCCCAGGAGAGGAGCGGGGAGCAGAGCGGGAGCACCAGTCTTGCCGCCTGCACTTGGGCCTGCCCGTGTATGACAGTTTCCACAGCCCACGGGACAGACAGTGCCCCGAGCTGCAGGCCGGCTCGGAGTGTCGGCCGGTGCGGGGCAAGCTGGGAACTCGGGGCTGTCTGCACTGGCTTCTCCTGGGCTTGGTGAGTAACAGCGGCCCCTCCCTTCCAGGTCCTTGCTGGAGTCCACTCCGTCCCCGGTCGTGTTCTGTCACAACGACTGTCAGGAAGGTAAGAACTGCTGCCTGTGGCGCACGTGCTGAGAGGCAGCCTCCGGGTGTGGTGGGTGCAGGGCTCCAGGGAGGGGGAGGGGCAGAGACATGATGTGACCACAGCCAGACCTGAAGTTCTGTGTAACTCAGAAAGAGGGTGAGTTGCATACAGACCAACAGGAAAGTCTCCAGGATACAGTAAAAGAAAAAGGCGCATTTTAGGAAAACGTGGAGTATAATCCTATTTCTGTAAAAACTGTACTCATAGCAGAAATCAGAATATCCGTCAAACTGGGAGCTAGGGAAAAGGCCTTAACCTCCCTAAGGCACCAGCTGCTTCGCTGGTCCTTGCCTTTCTGGCCCCGCCCTCCGCGGCCAGCGGCACTGGCTGTGACTAGGAGCGGGCTGGTCATGCAGGGTGTAGACACGCGGGCCAGTTCTGTGGGTGAGGGAGGTCCGCTGGCCAGTGTGGGTGGACGTGTGGGGAGGACGGGGGTGCGAGCAAGGTGTGTGTTTACTGAGTTCTACTCCTGGGTGGGCACATCTGCCTCCACTTCTGTGGCAACAGGAGGCACAAGCGCAATAGCCTGGAAACAGCGCCCACCCCCACCCCCCACCGCACATCCCTGGAGGGGGAGTGGCCAGCAAAGGAGCCCAGGTGGGCCCTGCTGGCCCACTGGCCCCTGGGGGCTGAGGTGCCAAACCCTGTGTAGATTGGGGGGGTGGGGGCGGTCCCAGCATGCGGGCCTGAGGGGCCAGTGTGGCAGCTGGCTTACTTTGGCCCGAGTTCAGCCCTAGAGGAAAAGTGGTTGTAGGAATGCTGCCTATGGTCTTCCTGGGAAGAACACCCAGCGAGGGCAAAGCAGGGGGGCCAGGAGCAGCCTGCAGAGCCCTGTGGTGGCTGACCTCGCCCGACACCCTCCCTGGGAGGACACGGAACCCCGCCTCCCAGCATCCCCACCTCGGGGCTGTCAGGGGTGTCAGGGCAGAGCTCCAGTGTGCCAACTGGGCATCTCCCTGGTGCCCCAGGTGAAACCTGGGGAAGCACTGCCCTCTGGGGCTGCTGCCAGCAGATGGGGACCGGGGCCTCCCACCAAGGGCTGGCCCCCCGGGGCAGTGCCACGCCAGGTGCCAGCCAGGACGGCTGCCATCCTCACTGGCCAGCTGTGCTGTCCAGGACTGGGGCCCTCGAGTGTGAAACCTGCCCAGAGGGAACCTCACGGCACACAAACCTTTCTGCAGGTAACATCTTACTGCTGGAAGGGAGGGAGAAATCCGAGAACCAGAAGCTGATGCTCATCGACTTCGAATACAGCAGTTACAACTACAGGTAGTGTGTTTTCGTGTTCCTGTTTGCATACGGTTTTGTTTGGGTGCACACCTGTGACGCAGTCATGGGGGAAATGGGTAACAGGACCATTCTAAGTTAAAGTTTCTTCTGGAAACCAGTGCTTTTTGTGCCTGTGCCCACGATGGCTGTGTGGGCGGCACAGCCCATCCTTAGCTTCTGCTGGAGGGAGCAGGGCTGCACGTGATCAGAATCCAGAACTAGGTACCTTTCTCTGGGCTCACAGGTAATTTCCTTTCATGAAAGTACTGACAGCAGGAGAATGCTCCCGGGAGAGTTGGGTGTCAGTTCGGGTGGTGCTTTGTTGCTTCTCTTAGCTGTGGTTGTGGTAACAGCCCTGTTGGCTGTGGCTGTCCCTGTCCCTGAAGCAGGGCTCCTGTCAGGACCTCAGGGCGTCCAGCTTGTTGCAGTGGGGGACGCTCCTGACCCAACCTCGTTCTGTGAACAGGGGCCTCGTGGTGGGCAGGTGCCGCATTCTCTGCACATGTTGCCTCTTTTTCAGGGGATTCGACATTGGGAACCATTTCTGCGAATGGATGTATGATTACACCTATGAGAAGTACCCTTTCTTTAGAGCAAACATCCTGAGGTTCCCCACGAGGAAGCAGCAGGTGAGCGCTGGGGCGTGCACTGGCTGGTCGGGAGATTACCCAAGTCACTTTTATGCCGTTAGTGTGATTACATTTGCATTTTTAAAGATGTCCACCTTAAATGGTTAAATGGTTAGGCAAACCCTTTTGCTTTGAATGTTTTTTTGTTTGTTTGTTAAATGTGGACACAGACTTGATTTTTGAGCCCGGCTCTGCCAGAGAGGCAGGCATCCTCCTTTGTAGTTCTTCCTGGTTTTTCTAAAAAGTGCAGCCTCTGCTTTTCGGCAGTCTCTGTGCGGGTCCCTGGCTCCCGTCCGTGTCCCGCTGTGCGGAGAGAAGTGCTCTCGGGCACCACAAGTTAGGAGCTGTGGCACTACGAAGGTCCTCCCTCCTGTCCTGAGTCGGGGGTCCCGGGATGGGGTCTGTCTCCCGAGAACCCCTCCTTTCCATCCCTCAGCCCCCCGCTGCAGCCTGGCTTGAGGATAAGCAGGTGGCAGTGCAGCAGCGGCCGGGCTGGGGAGCGCTCCAAGCCTGCCTCTGTGAGCTCGTGGCAGGCGGCGGCTCCTCCACCCGCCGTCGTGGGATGTCCTACCTGGTTGGAGGCATTCCCAGAGGCCAGGGTGAGGACGGGGATGCATTCACCTGCTGCTGTAGCTCACTGAGCAGGGGTCTTGTAGGCGACCCACTCTCCAGGGGTGGCCGTGTGAGTGTGGGCTTGTTGTGGGGCCAGAATGTGTTGCTCTCTTCTGGCCGTAGTTTAGGGCTGTGTCTGAGGCACCTGAGTGTGTCCCAAGTGGCCAGGACGGTCTGGCCCTCACGGCCGTGCTGTACGGGAAGGAAGCGTGGGAGACAGTGGGAGAAGGCCCCGGGGGAGGGAGCACAGCCGCAGCCTCCCGCACTCGGCTGCCTGCTGCGCTGAAGTTAAATCCCACTTCTGCAAACGCGGCCGCTGTAGAGGTGAGGACTCGCACACCAGCGGGGGTCTTTGGTAAGAAGGCGGATTTCACATGGGGGGACACAGCTGAACCGTCGCTGCTGCACAGCCCACGTGGAGACTGGAGGAAGTTCTTGTTCCTTGTTTTCTGGGAGGTTTTAAAAATCACAGTGAGGTGTTGACCTTCGTCAGGTCAGCTCAGATGCCGCGGGGTCCGCTCGTGAGGTTCACTGTTCCCTGCGTCAGCGAGCGGATCTTAGACGCGAGCCCGTCTGCAGTCCCCACGTGCGGGTCTGGACGAGCCGCGCCACTTGCCGTGCTCTGGGGGCACCGCCCTGCTTTAGGGGTTCCTCCCTGTTCTGGGGTTCCTCCGCCGTGCGTGTCTGGGCCCTTTGTGCTCCCTCGCAGACAGCTCCACCCGCTCTCAGACTCAGAGTTATACCGGCCTTTCAAAGTGAGCCGACCCCGTCTGTGTTCTGGGACACACTTAAATGAGAGGAAGGGTGTCTGTTCTTGGCAAGACGGGGGACCTTGCTCGCCCTGCGTCTGGGCCTTGGGCTTGTTTGGAGGGGAGGTGACTGATTTCTGTTTTGGTAGGGTGTTGGTCAGTGGAACTCAGGTTTTCTGTCTTCGTTTGCTGGGTTCAGCATTCCGTGTGTCCCAGAAGTTAGCCCGGCTCGTGCGGCAGCTCCGGCCTGGGCTTTAAAAATGCATCTGCCTGGGTTGGAGCCCCAGAGCCGCCGCTGCTGGCTGTAACTCCTGGATGTTTCCGCACCTCAGTGTCCTCGCCTGTGAAGACTGTTCGGCTGTGGAGAGGGCGTTACCTGCAGGAACACGCTCCAGGCAGTGCTGTCCTAGGTCTAGCGGGCCCGGTGCGCACCTGCCTGTGCGGGGGCCCTGCCACAGCAGCGCTCAGGCCTGAGTGGTCCTGCTGGTCGTGAAGCGTGGGTGCTGACGAGAGGAGGAAGGTGGCAGAGGCCACACAGGGGAAGGGGGCAGGAGGGGGGCATTCCAGGCAGGTAACCGGCTGACGAGGGAAGGGCGGCTGACAGCCGTTCTCTTGTTCACGAAAGACGGCAGCGGTGGTCCACCCTCTGATGGAGTGTGAAATAGTCAAGACCCAGGGGCTCCCGACCGCCTCATTCGCATGCGCACTAAACGTGCGGAGCCCAGGACAGCCCTAGGTAGACTGTGTCATCTCTAAACCAGAGTGAGATGTTGCCACTTCGTGAGCGTAAGTGGGTAGAAACCGTGGCATCTTGGTTGGGGGGGCTCCACTCCGAGGGGGCGTCAGGACGCCCTTCAGAGGCGTCTGGCCTGCAGGCCGCATGCCGCTCAGGACGGCCAGGGGTGCAGCCGACACGATGTTGTGAACTGAAACGTTGTGAGGTTTCTTGTGTGGTGACGTGTCCTGGTGTGTCTGCCGTGTGGCCCGAGACAACTCCCCTGCTAGTGAGTCGGAGAGACAGCAGAAGAGTGGGCGCCGCTGCCCTGGAGCCCAGTGCCTGGCAGCGCTGGGGCGGGCTTAGCCTGCCTTATGACCGCACCGTGCAAAGTGTGAATGTGGACTAGAATTAAAAAGCCATTCTAGATAAATTACTTCCTCCGGAAGAAGCCTTGGGTGCCTGTACCTGCCTCCTCAACTCCGCAGCCCAGAGCCGTCGAAACTCTGATGCACCCTGGTGACCGCTGCAGAGGAGGGAGCCCCCAGGCCCCGGGCCCACTGCATGCGGGCCCCTCCGCCTGACCTAGATGCGTGTGCTTTTCATGGCATCTGCCGCTAACCCTCACTAGTCCTTCCTTTGGTTTTGTTTTTTTTCTTAGCTCCATTTTATTTCCAGTTACTTGGCCGCATTCCCAAATGAATCTGAAAACCTCAGTAACGAAGAAAAGGCCGTTATGGAAGAAGAAATGCTGGTTGAAGTCAATAGGTAACGTTTCTCCTTTGCTGACCTGGAAAGAGCCAGCCTCTGTGACAGGTGGCAAACCCAAGGCCCGTGGCTGGATGCGGCCCTCCACCTTGGTTTATCCGGCCCGGCACCTTGTTCCTGCCCGGCACTGCGCTCTCACTTGGCTGTTGTGGAGCAGCTACGTTTGTGCAGTCCTGAGGTTACACTCCGCCCTTCGAAGGCCACTCGGTGACCCTGGTCACGATGAGTCTGGTGCCCCTGCTCTATGTAGAGTACAGCAGGGACGCCTCCTGGCTGTGGAGTATTCTAGGAGCGCTCAGGAGCCGTGCCCCAGGACCTGTGCTCCGTCCAGACAGTGCTGGCGCGTCTCCACAGCTGAGTGCCTCCCGGCGTCAGCAGGCAGGGAGAGCGGGGTCTGCACTCGGAGGCGGCAGGGCACGCTCGGAGCGTGGGGTCCGCCCCTGTACTCCCTGCGCGGGCTGCTGCCCGGGCCCACACCTGGTCTCCAGTGCTCGTGGACTGGCGGGCACATCTGACAAGGAGTGTCCCAGAAAATACTGAAAAATGTATCTGCTGGTGTTGAGTCCTGTCCTTCCTCAGCTCTGAAAGCGGGGCTTGGAGACTTTCAGACCCCGCAAAGGGCCAGGCCTGAGTTACTGAGAGTCTGTGGGGTTTCCTGGGAGACTCTTTGGTGGAAATGACTGTTTCAGGAACTGGGGCCCACCTTGTTCTGTCTGCACCAGTCCGTGGAGCACCTCTTCGTGGTCTAGAGGGGGGACGGGAGGGGAGGGAGAGAGAGAGGCGTCCACGTGTGAGAGCAGTGGCGATGGGCTGCCTCTGCGCATCCCGACCAGAGTGCGAACCTGCCGCCAGCCCGCTCGGTCAGGGCTCTTGGTGGTCTTCAGACACGGCCACACCGCTCCCCAGGTGTGCGCCCCGGACTCTGCCTGCAGCTCAGCTGGGAGGGGCTGGAAGGCAGGCAGAGGAGGCCCACACAGAAGGGGCGGCGGTGGTTGGGCACCGCCAGGAAGAGGGGCGGGGTGAGCAGGGGCTGGAGTGCTTGTCGAGGATTAGAGCCCGGAGGTGTGACTGCGAGGAAGGCGGTGAATGTGGTGGCACGAGCCAGCGAGGTGGTGCAGCCTAGAGCGTGACTGACCCACCCTGTCCTGTGCCTGGTTTCTCGGCCCTGTGGAGTGTGGGGTGGGGGCGCCCCCTGCCTGCCTCGGGGAAGGGCAGCTCCTGCTGGAGGCCCGCGTCTCCTCCCTGGGCTGGCGAGTGTGGCAGGTGCTGGTGCTGCGCCCTCCCTCCTGTGAGCCCTGTGACCGCAGTGCTGTGCGCCAGGGACAGGCAGTGGGTGTGTCTGCACGTGCCCAAGGCGGGGCGAGGACGGCAGCGGCACGGCGCTGTGGGCCCCGGCCCCGCTGAGTCTGCCCAGGCGGGCACTTGGCGTCCAGACGAGTCTGAATGAGGTGGAGCGTCCATCCAGCAGGAGTGACCTCTGGTCCTCTGGTGGGTGCCGCCCAGGTATTCACATGGTCCCCCCCTCCCCCCGCTTCTGTAATTACAGGTTCGCCCTTGCGTCCCATTTCTTCTGGGGACTTTGGTCCATCGTACAGGCCAAGATTTCATCCATTGAGTTTGGATACATGGTAGGTGTTCGGGGTGTGGCTTCTCCCTTCTTCTCTGGGGAAAGGCTGCAGTGTATGTGGGTGCTCAGTGGTGAGAGAGGGTTCCTCAGACAGGGCTGCCGGTTCCCCACGAGAACCCAAACCAGGGGACCGGGAGCTGCAGGACAAGGGCCGCATCGTCGAAGGCACTCGGCTGACCCCATGTCTGCCTGTGCCGGCCAGCCACCCTCCCAGACTGCAGGCCGCCTCCCCGCGCCCACACAGGGCTGCGTGGGCCTGTGCTCCTGAGGGGGCTGTCTCACACAAACACCGAGGGGGCGACGTGCAGGGGCGTGCGGTCCATCTGCTCCCAGTCCGTGCTCTGTCCTGCAGCGCCCGGCTTAGAGGTGGAAGCTGGTGCTGGTGGGGCTAGACACCCTCCTTGCAGGCTGCCTGCCAGGCCGGGCTGTCCCTGCATTCCAGCCTTCAGTGCAGTCCTTGTCATGGACGCCGTTACCCTGTAGTTCAGCGCTCTGCCACTGCAGGAGTGCTGGGGCATCCCAGGGCAGGGGGCGGGCGCACAGAGGCCTGGAGTGGCTCCTTGTTTTGGGACAGGTGGCGGGAAATGAGTGGTTTTGCTGCATCCTCGGTCCTGTATGGGCATGACTCCTGCCTCTAGGCAGAGGTTGGGAACGCACAGTGGCTGTGAGGCAAAAAGAAAAGGGGAGATTTGGGTTTTAAAACAAATTTTGGCGTCATGGTCAACTGACACCATAAGACAAAGCAGACTTCTCTGATGGGCGCTGTGGAAGAGGACCTTTTGCTCAGGTCTGCCCATGAGTGCCAGGGGCGCTCAGGAGGTGGGGCGAGGAGCCAGGCAGCCGCAGGTACATGCAGATCCCTGCCTGGGCGGTGCGACCAGGCTGGCCACGGCGACCACGCTGGGTGTCTTCAGGGTGAAGGTGTGGGCTGGATGCGACGGCGCGAGAAGACCACTCTGGAGCAGGGGCTCCTGGGCAGCCTGCGGCTGGCGGGGCGGAGCCGTGCCACGCTGTCAGCAGCCTGGGTGGGACTGGGCGAGTTCAGGGTGGTGGGAGCCCTGGGTGAGAGCAGCTCCTTGTGTCCCCAGGAATACGCCCAGGCGCGGTTTGATGCCTATTTCGACCAGAAGAGGAAGTTGGGGGTGTGACGGCCAGGAGGACTTCCTACACTCCATCCCAGACTGCGCGGGGCGGCCGAGCCAGCAGGCCTCCGCTGCGACTACTGTCCCTGCGGCAAGGAGCCTGGATGTCTCGCTGCCGCACACAGATGTGTATGATACGAAAGACTGTATTAAAATTGAGTAACATTTATTTCATATCTCGTTATACGATTTCACTAGGCCTCTGACACGAGCTCGGCAGCAGAAACACAGTGCAATAGTGCAATAGTGTGGTAGCTCTGGTCCCTGCCATCCAGGGGGGGCCTGAAGCTCGCGGGTGGGCATGGGCCAGCCAGCGTGCGAGGAAGGGTGCTTCTGGTTAACGTTGGTTTTTACGGGACTTGAACGGGTCTGCTGGTGAGCGCCGAGCCAGCTCTCTGTAGGAAGCAGTGTGTGCAGACCCTGCTTGCTCCCAAGGGTGGTGGGGGACAGGACGGATTGTGACACTGCTGGTTGCCTGCCCCCCAGTCTCTGGAAGCTGCTCTTTCACCCTTTGGTCCAAATGGCTGATGCTCGAGACCATAGACCGCCATGACAGGTGCCAGCTGCCGTCTCCGTGCTGTGAACGTCGCTCCCCGGGCCCGGGGTGTGCTCTGTTGTGCTAGCGACTCTGTCCCTTTGCCATGCCTCCTCCCCACTGAACGTGCTTTATTGACCCTGGCCTTAGCCAGTGGCTGGGTCAGGGGCAGCATGGGGGTGTGCAGACAGCTGCCCCCCACCCCCCATCTGCCTTCCCTGAGCAGGGGAGGGTTCTGTCTCCCGCTCTGCAGCCCTTTCTCCTCCACGACTCTGTCCAGCCTGGAGCTGGCAGTTGTGTGACAGGGCTGGCTGCCCTCGGGTCCCTGGCACCTTGGTGTGCCCAGTGGGGAGCCAAAAACCTTGGCAAGGGGCTCTGGGTGGCCAGTTGTCCCTGCCCTCACCATTTCCTGACACCCCGACATCATCCCGGTGGGAACCAGTAGCCTGTGACCTATGGGGGCGTGGATAGAGTGTAGCTGTGAAATTCATCCATGTTAACTGTCCTTTGGGATAAATGCCTTTTTTAAAAAACCTGAAATCTTATTTGAATTGTTCTGTGCATACATTTCTGCCACCACAGAGATTGTACTACACGATCAGTGGAAAAATAAAAACCATCTTCAGCTGTCACCCGTGGCTGTGTCCTGAGTCATGCCGACTGTGGCCGCAGTGTGGACTGGTGGGCGGCAGGGCCTGGGCCTGGGCCTGGTGGTGGGGGGCGGGGGTGCCCCGACGTTCTCCCATGGACATTTAATATTTAACCAGGAGTGTGTTTTGACGTCCAAGCAGTGAAACTAAGCAATAAACGATAGCTGCCGGATGAGAGCTTCAGTCCCTCCCTGGGCCCACAAGGCTGGTGGCCATCCTGTGCTGCCTCACCCTCACCCCAGCCTTCCTGTTCCTCAAGACACCTGGCGGCTTGCCGTCTCCCCCACCAGGGTGCGCTGGGCCCGGCCTGCAGTGATGGGCTCCCCCCGCCCTCCCGTGCTCGGCTCTCGGCCTTTCTCGAGACCCCCCCACACCCTCCCTGGCCCAGCACCGTTACCCTACGTGCATGGCTTCTCCCGAGATTCTGGACCGTTCTCAGTTCTCTCCCGTGTTAGACTGAGGAGGGTCAGGCCTGCCCTCGTTGCAGGTGACCTGCCTGTCCCCGTGTCTCCCGATGACCTCCACACCCCAGACCCCTGCCACACTCACCACAGAGCCTTGTGTACATCCTGCCCAGGCTCCTCCTGCTGGCTGCTCACCAGCCGCACGTCGGCCAAGGCAGGACCAGCTGTCCCGAGTCTCCCTGGGGTCACACCTGCTGCCTCACCAAACACCAGGAGCTGCTCACAGTCCCTCTGTGCCCCCTCACCCCCCACAGCTCTGCTCCCCAGGAAGGTGTGAGGTTGGGGGCCTGAGCTGACCCACCAGGTTCCCTGCAGCTCCCAGGGTCTGTGCACCAGCTTCCACAGTTCCTTGCCCGGCACTGATGTCGTTTCTCAGAGCCAAGTCCACCAGGCTCATGGGGTTGCCTGGCCTCGGGGAGGCCTTGAGGGACAGCCTCCTCCCAGCTGCTGGCCAGCTCAGTCACAGTAATGGGGCTGGGCCCCTGGCTCGCTGTGCCCAGGGCATCTAGCCTCGGAGAGCCTCTGTTCTGGGGGTTTCCCTCTGGAGAAAGCCAGGCCTCTGAATAGCATTGGCTCCGCCTCCCAGCCGGTGGTGGGACCCAGGCCAGAAAATTCCAGGACACCACCCCAACCCCAGCAGAGGGAGGACGGTGTCTGGGCAGCCAGACTGCACGCCCAGGGAGATCGCAGAGGCCGCAGCTTCCCACAACCACGAGGCTGGACTTGGAGTCCCACTCAGCCCTCTTCCTGACCCTCGCAGCTGCCCGGCGGCCAGCCTCTGCCCTCTCTGCTGGATGGTGGCCACTGGTGTACGAACGATGCCACAGCTCTCCCTGTGCGGAGTGTCCCAGGCTGCTGTCCACGTGAGAGCACCACGTGCCTGAGGCCGACGCCAGCACGAGGGATGGGACTGTGGCCAGTCTGTGCCTGGCACCGCCCTCCCCACCCAGGGAATGTCTTCAAGCAGCCAGTCTGTACACCGCCAGGGGCAGAGGCTGCCTTCCGGGGCCCTGCCAGGAACACCCCTCCCTGGTCCTGCCCCCCGAGAGTCCGGGACTATCGCAGGTGTGCCCAGGGGTCCTTTCTCCTCTACTACTCGAGGCCCCAGATCCTGGACCAGTGCCTGCCACTCCGCTCAGCCGCAAAGGAGGCCGCGAGGGACGGGCACCGAGGCCGCCTGCAGCCCGGGGCCCTGCCGTGCCAGCGCCAGCTCCACCACAGCAGCCTCCCCGCCCCGCCTTCCAGACAGGACCCAGACACAGTCCTGGGCCTTCTGCTCTTTATTCCTTTCCCGCCTCACTCAGGCAGCTGGGCCTGGGCACGGGTGTGGCCCCCCGTGAGTGCTACTCGTCCTCCACGGTGAAGGTGAAGGGGTTCAGCCTGTAGCCAGTGCCCGAGTAGAACTTGTTCTGGAACTCCACCCTGGGGTGAGGAGAGGGAGCCGGTGAGGGATGGGCCCTGCACACTGCCCCTGCCGCACAAGCCGCCAGCCGCCCGGCTGCTCACCAGTGCAGCCGCAGCGCATGCAGGAAGGCCGAGAGCCCCTCCATCACCAGCAGGATGGCCACGGTCATCACAGCAAAGGCGGCAAAGATGGGGGCCAGGGCCACGGCCGCCACGCCTATCTCTCGGCCCATGCCCAGGCCCACACGCATCACCATGGCCCACAGCACCTCCGACAGCTCTGTGGGTGAAGGGGGAGCAGTGGAGACCTGGGGCCAGGGCTTCCCACACAGTTCCCTCAGCAGCCCGAAACCTCCCCTGAGGTCCCCACATCACAGAGAGGGGCCCTGAGGCCCGGAGAAATGGCCCACCCAGGCTGCCCAGCCAGCCGCTGTGTGTGTGTGGAGGGGATGGAGCCAGGACCCGGCTGTGGCAGCCACCACCACGCAGGGCACTCACGGGCGTGCGCCAGGCTCAGGGCCCAGAGGCGCAGGTAGGAGGCCGTGTTGGAGATGCAGCCCAGGCAGAACTCGATGGTGTGGATGGCCTGGTGCATGAGCACCTCGGAGAGAACGAACTGGGGAGGGGAGGTGCGGCGGTGAGGGGCGGGCGAGCCAGGCCTGCTGCCACCCGCTCCTGGGGGGGTGCCACACCCACCTCGGCCTCCTCGTGGTCCCCTGAGCACCCCGCCTTCTCCTCGTCAGAGCCCCAGCCAGCCACAGACGAGTTCGTCGAGTCCAGAAGCCCCGTCTTGACCTCGTCCTAGGAACGAGGAGCGGGCAGCATCAGCAGCCTGCCGCAGATGGGCCATGCGGCCCCTCGCTGCCTGCGCACAGCTGCTCGGGGTGCGTGGCAAGCCTGGAGTGTCGTGGGCTGGCAGCAGCGCCACCCTACCTGCAGTTGGCCAGCGTGCCTCCTCTTCTGGTGACGCCGGTGCTTCCAGTGGAGGAACAGGGGGGTGCCGAGCAGCAGGACGGGCACCGTGGCCAGGGCCAGGACCACTAGTGCGGACTGCACTGCCTCCTGCAGGGGCGGGGACTCGAGTCAGGGAGCCCCTGCAGGCCGCACACCCAGCTCCACCGGCAGGGCCCCGGGAGCCCTGCACAGCACGGCGAGGGTAATCCTCACAGAGAAGGGGCCACGGGACTACAGGACCCATCGTGGGCCCCCTGGCTGGGGGCCTCCTGCTGCCCAGTGCCTGGACCTCTGGGTCTCTAGGCCTCAGGCCTGCATCCCTGTCTCTCAGGTGAGGCCCCGGCAGCTCTGAGTGGCCTGGTGACCAGGCCCGCGCGGGGAGTGTCCACCTGCCCGCCTGGCCCACCTGCCCGGGGAAGAGCGGCCGGTTGGTGGGGCTGCGGGAGAAGAGAAACATGTTGATGAAGTGGATGAGGATGCTGGGGGCGGAGGTGGCGCCGGCGGCAGAGACGCGCAGCCACTTGTAGCAGACCAGGAAGACCAGGTAGCCGAACAGGCCCAGGAGGAAGACCAGCTCGGGCAGCGTCTCCAGCAGCAGCCGGTGCCACTGGCCGAAGTGCCTGGGGCGGGAGGGCCGGGTCAGCGGGATACCCCCGCCCCCCGGCCCCCGCCCCCACCAGAGCCCGGGCCTCACACGTGGTTGAAGACTCCCAGGACCACCCCGAAGGCCATGTGGGTGACCCCCAGGATAACAGACATCTTCATCTTGAAGGAGTTGAGGAAGCTCAGGTGGTTGACAGCCAGGCTCCAGATCTGGGGGGGGGACGGGGGGGCGGGGGGGCGGGGCGGGCGTCATGCAGGGGCCTCCGCGCCCCGTCCCTGCGAGGCAGCAAGGGGTGCTGGTTAAGCATACACCCAACCCCGGCTCTTCCTACCTGGGTCCCCTTAATGGGGGGCTGTCACGTGAGTGACATTTAAGGTCACTGCATATAAAGGTCTCAGAACAGTGCCTGGCACAGGGGGCACCACAGTGACCCTCTCTGAGCGGCACTGCAGGGAGGGGCCCGCAAGGAGGCCCTGGTCCGTGGGGGCCGCACCTCCTGCACCGGAACCGGCCTTCCTCCCGCTTGCCTGCAGCACCCAGGGCCAGCAACCAGGACTCACGGGGTCGATGCCGAAGGGGTACGGTCCCAGGAAGACACCGGTAACGTTGGGGTCCAGGGCGAGCAGCGGGTGCTCGGCCAGGAACGTGTCGCTGTGGCAACAGCGGGGAGGGCGGTCAGGGCAGTGGGGACTGGCGTGGCGGGACGGGGGCCGTGGGGCAGGCGGACCTCACCTCCAGCCAGACTGGTTGGCCATGGCGGCCACGCTCCAGCCCGAGGGGAAGATGGCGGTGGCGCGGCTGAAGCACTCGTTGTAGACGAAGCCAGTGTAGATGGAGAACAGGCCCATGAGCAGCAGCAGGTATCGGCCATTGAAGAAGGTCCGCCAGATCTGCAGGCAGAGGCCGTGAGGCGGGCCCGGCCACGCTGCCCGCCGCCCACCGGGCCCCCCACGCGCCCTCACCTCATTCTTCGCTGACCTCACGGCCGGCCGGTCCTCAGCCAGCACCATGGCCAGGGCAAAGAGGAACATGAGCAGCCCGTGGCCCACGTCCCCGAACATGACAGCAAAGAGGAAGGGGAAGGTGATGATGGTGTACGGTGCTGTGGGAGAGGGACCTGCGGTCAGCTGGGACCCCGGCACCCAACGTGCCTCTCCACACAAAGGGCCCCGGGGGCCCGGACCCAGGCCCTGGGAGAGCGCACTTCCTCCAGAATTCGGTGCGGCCCAACGGGACACACCAGGGGTCTTGTTTTGGCCCACGGCCCACCGTTTGCCACACCTGACGACTGTCTACCTTCCAGCACCTCTCCGAGCCTCGTTCCCATTTTACAGGTGAGACCACTGAGGCTCAGAGACGCTAAGATGCTTGCTGAGGTGAGCGAGTCGGACCTCGAACTCGGCTACTCTTCTCCAGAGCCACCTCTCCTGGCTCAACTCCTGCCGGCTCCCCTGTAAGCTTCATAGGGGCGGGAGGTGGCCGGGGTAAACACTGCGCCCCAAGAGTGTGGGAGAACATGACAGGGAGTGCACCCCTCACCTCCAGAGGGTGGGACAGGCCCAGTGTAGACGCCGCCCTCCCAGGCTTCCGCCAAAGTAGAGCTGGGGGCACTGAGCGCTCACCTGGGTTGACCTCCTGGTAGCGGCCCACGCCGTAGGCATCCACGATACCCTGGAAGCTGGTCGTGAAGCGGGTGGTGCGGATGAGCGTGGGGGGCATGTCCCGGCAGGGGATACGGTGAACCACGGCGCTCACGCCTGCCTCCCTCTGAAGGCGCCCAGCAGGCAGGCAGGCAGGCAGGCAGACAGACAGACAGATGAGACTGGTGGCAGGGCTTTCTGGGACTCTCAGACGCCCCAGCAAGGCCCAGAGGGAGACATGGGGGAGTCAGGGGGCCGGCTGGGCCAGCGCTGGGGGACCGGGGGCAGCCCCACCTGCCCCCACTCAGGAGATCTACGGATAGCCAGCTGGACTCGAGTTGCTTGGGAAACAGAAGCCCACTCCTGCTCGTCTAGGTAGCCCAGGAGAGGAAGCCCCATTGCCCCCATTTCCACCTGAGAGCACCCACTAGGCACGGGCAGCCTGTGGTGTGTTCATATCACAGTGACCCCTGGAGGCAGGGGCATTGAGCCCACTTCACAGATTAGAAGCCTGAGGCTCCCTCCAGTCTGCAAGTTCACAGGACCAGTGCCTGCAGAGTCTGGGTTTCAATTTGGTTTCTCACTTAACTGCAGCTGCCAGGGTGCAACAGCCCACCCCGGGGGCTCTGGGAAGCCAGGGGGTGGGCTTGCCTGGCCAGGACCATCAGGACGAACTCCCCAGGGGTGGGGAGCCCTGGCAAAGGCATGGCACTGGGAATGGGTGGTGTGTAGTGAGGCGACACAGCTGTTGCTGGGAGCGGGAGGGTGGGAGACGCTCACCGAGCTCTCAAGCAGCGCCCCCTGCAGGGCGGGCAGGTCGCGCGAGGCACACCAGGCCTCGGCGATGAGGCACTTGTGTGTGGCGCTCACGCTGCACTGGTTGAGGGCCAGGTACACAGCCTTCATCTTGCGGATCTGCACCTGCCAGGGGGGCAGCAGCTGCTGCACCCGGCCCAGCACCTGGCTCAGGAAGCGCTCCGTCTCCCCCAGGACCTGAGGCAGAGTGAGCAGTCAGGAGGGGCAGGCAGGCCCCAGGGGTCAGGAGGAAGGGGCAATGGGGGGCAGGGCCGGGGTCCTCCGGGCCACGGATGCCCACCTCCCCCAGCTCCTGGCTCTGCTGCCGGAGCTGCTGCAGGGCTCCTCGGCGGGCCTCCTCCTGCTCCTCGAACGGGAAGACGTGGCAGCGGAAGCTGGTAGCGGGAACAGGTGTCATGAGGTGGGGCCCAGGGGATTCTGGGCTAGGCAGAGGCTGGAGGCTGAAGTTCACAGGGCAGTGCAGGGGACAGCGTGGGCTCCCTGGAGGGGACTGCCGGGGCCTGGGCACAAGGGCACAGATGGCCAGACCCCAGGGGGCTCACCAGTCAGTGATCTTGCGGATCTTCTGCCCGATCTGCTCGCCCCAGTAGGAGATGAGGAAGGTCATCCATGTTGCAGGCTCACCCTGCCAAGCGGGGCCCGGTTTACCTGGGAGTCCTGGGAGTCCTGGCTCCGCCCAGCACGCGCCCCCAGCCTCGGTGCCACCACCGTCTGCTCACCGTCACCGGGTCCTCCAGCTGCTGCTCTGTCTCCCTGAAGCTGGCGATGAGGAAGCCACGGCAGGCCCTCCAGAGCAGGCGCTCCAGGGCGGCGGCCTTCTGGGGCTCCACGGCGCCTGCCACGAAGCTGCCAGCCAGGCAGGGCTGGGTGGGGCCGTGCCTACCTTGCCCCTGCACCGCCCCAGCTAGGCCACCCCGAGGCCAGGCCCTGCCCAGGGTGGTCAGCCGGGCACACTAGCCCTGCCCCCAGAGAGAAGGCAAGAGACCACCAGGCAGGGCCAGGACAGGCAGAACCCCCAGAAGCAAGGAACACTCCAGGCCTGAGGGAGGGAGCAGGAGGAGGCAGGCAAGGGAGGGCACTGGGCAAGGACTCTGCACCAGGCCCAGCGGGGCCCATCACCTGGGGCCTCTGGGGTTGGCAGGAAAGAGGGGAAAGAGTGTGAAGCTGCCCCTCACTCACTTGACCCTCAGGTCCTGGTGTGGCCCCCCAGGTGACTGGAGCAGGGGCATCCTCTCCGAGGGACCGTCTGTGTGGGTGGCTGCCAGCTGAAAGTGGAGAGGCACCGTGAGCCCTGGCCCAAATGGGTCCGGCACCCTGCCCTTTCCCCTGTTCCGGCCTGAGCTGGAGCTGACCTGGGGGCCCTGGCCCTGGCTCAGCACAGCCGCGTGGAGCTGCAGCTCATGCAGCTGGGCCCGCAGTGCCTGCTGGTTCTTCCGCACTTCCCGAAGCTCCTGTGCCAGGCGGTCCGTCTCCTCCTGGATGCGCAGCAGGTCTCGGGGCGGGGGCGCTGGCAGCCCACCCTCAGGTTGGGGCAGTGCCAGCCCAGCCCGCCAAACCTCCTCCTGCAGGAAAGCTGGGTGCAGGGAGATGGGTGTCAGGAGAGACCACCCCACCAGCTAATGGCCACGGTTAGCCAAGGGCTGGCTAATGCTAGGGGATCCCAAGTGCTACCCCAGACTCCACTGCCACCCCCTAGTGGATTCTCTATGTCCGAGACCCCCATCCCCACAGGTCTGCGCCCCTCCCTCTGAGCTCATCCAGATGCTCTCCCTGTCCAGGCCCGTGGCCCCTGCCCGGCCCAGAGCCGGGCCCACAGCGGACTCGTGCTGCGGGGCCTGAGACGAGAGCTTGCGTGGAGGCCCACACAGTATCTACCTGCTACTTACATGCTGTCAGTCAAGCTACCAAACCATTACACGACCTGCTCGAGCCACCGCCCACCATCCCCGAGGGGCTGCCAGAGCTCCGGCCCGGGTCTAGGAAGGAACTGGTCCCTGCGGCCCCTGGCCCGGGATCCCAGCCTCTGCCCACCCCGGGCCATCTGCAGCAGAAAGAACTGGTCATGCTTATGAACCACAGTGGTTCCACAGGACACATTCCTGGCCCCTCACACAGGATGCAAGGCCCTCTCCAAGCCAGCCCTGGCCCAGGCCCTCTGCTCGGCTCACCCAAGGCTGCTCTGTTCCCAAGAATGGAGGGATTGCCCTGACCTGTATGGCTCAGTCAGTTGGGTGTCGTCCCGCAAACTGAAAGGTTGCAGGTTCAATTCCCAGTCGGGGCTAATGCCTGGGCTGGGGTTTGGTCCCCAGTTACGGCACATACAGAAGGCAAGAGATAGATGTTTCTCTTTCACATCAATGTTTCTCTCTCTCTCCCCCCACCCTCAAATCAATACACATGTCCGCAGATGAGGATAAAATAAAGAAACAATGGAGGGATCATTCCCACAGGCCCCAGCTTCCCTGTCCTGGCACTGCAGGGCCCAGCCTGGATCTCCCTTCTCTGCCTTCCACCTGGGCAACCCTGACTCTCCCCTTCAGACCATGCTCCTCCTCCAGGAAGCCTGCCTGGGATGTGCGCCTGGGGTCAACTCACTGAAGGTCTTCTCCAGCTCCTCACAGCGCCGAACATCGACCACAAAGCGTCTCTGGAAGGCGCTCACCGAGGCGTTGAGCTGTGGTGGTCGTGTGGAGGGGCTCGTTTCCTGGGGCAGGGGCCAGGAAGGTCCCCAGCCCCAGGCCCACGCCCGACGCTCCTCAGGCCACAGCTGCCTCCCCCCAAAATGTGCTATGCACACTGTGAACCTTCAGGTGCCCAGCTGGAGACAGACCAGACCCCAAGGAGAGCAGGGCAGGGCCCAGGAGGCCTGGTTGAACCCAGGCTGGGGTGGGGTGGCTTCAGGGGAAGAAAGCTGCCTTCTCAAGGGCAGAGTGGGCAGAGGCTGAGGGAGTCAAAAAGGGCTGGGGGCCACTACAGGAGGAGAGGATCTGCTAGGTGGAACGCCGAGGGACGAGGTGCCCTCCCACGCCTTCCCGGCCCCACTCACGTCTCTGAACTCCACGAGGCCCAGCTCGCCTAGCTGGCTCACACAGGTGTAGGCAGCCGCCGTGGGCAGGAAGAGCTGGACCAGGGACACTTCCTCACTCCGGAACATGGAGCCCATGGTCCTGTGGGTGGCCGGGAGGTGTGGGCTCAGTCAGGCACAGGCCGCAGGCAGGAATTCCGAACACCTCAGCTCAGAATCCTAGAAGGTCTGGCAACCACCCCCATCTGACAGATGGGGAAACTGAGGCCCAGGAAGGCTTGATAGGGGGCTGAGGTCTCGTGGAAGTGAGGAGCCTGGCCCGGCTAACCCCACATCCTGACCCACAGCCCAACCTCAAGCTCTTGCCCAGCTGGCTTTTCTACCCCTGGTGGCTCCTGGTGACACTGGCTGTGCCCACACCTGGCCTCTGCCCCCATCGTTCCTCCTCTATGACCTGCCCTCACCCTGATCCTGCTCAGCCTTGGAACCCCAGGCCAAGGGTCGCCTCCAACAGCGGCCTCCTGGCTGCCACAGCTCCAGCTGGTGACTAGCCCTTGTCTTTCTACCCCAGGGAGCATCAGTGACAACTGACACCCTGGCTGAGGTCAGGCCTGTCTCCACAGGCAGCTAGCTGGAGCTCCCCTCCCTGTGGTGTCTGTGTGTGCCAAGGGGGTGGGCGTCTCCCCTGGGTTCCCAGGGCCCCGGTGAGGGCAGACAGGGCACTGACAAACAGGGGACCTTCCCCTGTGGCCCGGGCTGCCTGGTGGCAGCCGCTGTGGGCGCGGGTTGGAGCAGCCTTCCAGGTGTCGAAACCACTGAAAGTGAAACTGTAGACACTTTGAAATGGGCCGGAAGGGCCTGGCAGGGCCTTGCTCAAATGCTAAAGGGGAGGTGGGGAGGGGGATGGTGGCCTCCAGTGGGCCCTGCACATGTCCCACCCACAAGCCAGGGCTCTGTGGCCTCTGCTGTTGAACCCAGGGCCAGCCACTCTTCCTCTTGAGACTCAGTTTCCTTAGCTCAAACTGGGGAAGGAAGAGGAGACAGGTACGGGTTGGGCTCCCCCCAACCAGGGTGAGGATCTGGCGCCAGAGGCCTGGCCTGCGGCCTGGGTCGGCTGGGGCTTGGCCAACTGGCTACTTCCTCCCCCTGACCCCCGGGCCTGGGTTACCTAAGTCTAAATGGGGAATGCAGCCCGGTCCCCAGCTGGGGACAGGAGAGGATGCCCCGGAGGCAGCCTGAGGCTGTAGATGCTCCAGGCCCTGGACAGGGAAGGGTGTGTAGGAGGGGCTGCACTCCTGGAGAGTCAGGCACCAGTGCTAGGAGACCTGTCCAGACGGGCTAGCTGTGTGACCCTGGGGAAATCTCTTGCCTTCTCTGAGCTTCCACTTCCTTTTTGGGTTAAAAGGGACTTGGCCACCCCCAGCAGAGATAGGACCTGGACAGGGCGACGACAGAAGTGACCACAGCTCCCAGGTAATCCCTGCCCCAGGCCACCTCACTGAAGTCTGCCAGGGCCGTTGCAGGGACAGGGCACTGCAGCCTATTTGCTGCAAGGCCCAGTGAGCCTTGCAGGGGTGAGTCCAAGATCGGGTGGTCAGGGGGTGGTCAGGACCAGGCCTAGGCTGAACTTTCAGAAGTCCCAGGGCCCAACATGTGCTCAGGGGAGGACTGTGCTCTGGCGGCTGTAGGAAGCCAGGTCTGGGGACCCCTGGGGTGCAGCAGCTGTGGCGAATACAGCCTGGTGGCCCTGACTCCCAGGGTCCTCGGGCCGGGGCACTTCCCTGGGTGGGACAAGCTACGGTGGGCACAGGAATATAGGGGCCTGGCCAGGCCCCTCCCCTGGCCCACAGCCTGTATCTCATGGTCCCTCGTCCCCGCTCAAACCAGGGGCCGCCCCAGTCCTGTTCAAGGAACAAATGAAGGTGCCTGCCCTGTGGCCTCCAGGGCCCAGCCCACTCCTCACTCTGCGCCCCTCCGCTCTTCCAGGTCCTCTGAGCCCCTGACACACGGTGATGGGCTGCGCTGGAGAAGGTCGCCCCACTCCGCTCCAGAATGCTGGGCTCTGGAGTCAGGAGGACCCCGCTTGCTAGAGCTGCCTCCAGCCCTGCTTCTTCCGCATTGGCTGGGTCTCAGTTTTCCTCATCTGCAGAATCGGTCGCTCCCTCCACGGGAGATGCAGCAGAGAAAAATCTCCGAGTGCCCCCAGGCCTGGCAGAGTTGGGCTCAGCAGTTGTTAGCAGCTGCTAACATCGATCCTCCTCTGCCTCCTCCCAATGGCCCCCGGGGCCCAGCAGGGCCTCACCCCCGGTGCGGGCACTCACCCCCAGGTCGGCCGCACGCGGCGGCGCTCGCTCGCTCTGCGCTCTGCTCCGGGCTGTGTGATCCCCGCCTCGGCGGGCGCCCACACAACTCCCTCTTCCCCGCCAGCGGAACCGGGAGGGGCGGGGCCAACGAAGCCACGCCCGCTCCTCCCCCTTCCCCTCCCGGAGCGCCAGGGCTTTGACCGCGCGGGCTTCGCTTCCAGCCCGAGGCTGGAAGAGCACTCGGGGCTGGGAGTGTGGGGGCCCTGAGACAGGAGCGGAGCCACTGACCAGCGCCAGCTGGGCACGTCTTCACAGCCGGGCTGGGGAGGCACCGAGCCCAGGCCTGGCTTGGGGGCTAGGGAATGGAGCCCCCACTATCTGGAGGGCTCGGTGGGCCTACGGTTGATCAGACCCCAGCACATACAGACCTGGAGCCCAGAATCTGCGTGGGGTCCAAGCCCAGCACGCTCCCCACCCCCGGACTTCCTTCTTCCGAGAGGCCGAATTACAGCCAGTCCTTACACCTTCCTTCCTCTGACCACCCAGGACAGGGCCCCGCAGGGCCCATGCTCTGTGCCCTTGGGTGGGTTGCTGCCCCTTTCCTGCCTCATTCTTCCACGGCAGCAGGACACGGAGGGGCAGGCCAAGGTTGTGTTGTTTCTCTTTGGCCCTCCACCCCCCCCACCCCCAACCCGCGGCTGCTGGGCAATGCTCTGCGTTTAGCTGTCACTCCCGGTGTCCTTGCTCGGATTTAGCTCCAGGGGGTGCATCATGTCCCAGCACCCCTGAACTGGGGCTCACAGCCATCCAACTGCCTGCACTTTAGACAAACCAGAACCGTACCCACTGGGGACCAGAGGGACCAGGGTCCCTCGGCTCTGGTGCTGCTTGAGCCCCACACTGCCATGGCCTCTGAGGGGTGGGGGAGGTGAGCGAATGGAACCCCAGAATAGGGACTGGAAACTGAGCCACAGCCAAGGTCGGCATCCAGGAAAAGTGGGGGACATGTTCTGGAAGGACACAGGGCTGTTTCCCGAGGAGACCTTCAACACAGCCAGAGGAGCACCGGTGTGGGGAAGAGGGGTCACAGAGCCCCAGTCCTGACGCGGAAGATGACTCTGGCAGGGGAAAGTCACTTCAGGGGCTGGATACAGTCTGACGCATTTAATTCTTCTCAAGTCTGCTCATCCGGGCCCCACGCCAACTCTCTAAGGCGGGCTGTCTGGGAAAAGCGGTGAGAAGCAATCTGGGATTTCTGAGCCTGCCTCTTACCACTTCCTGGTTTGCAGGGCCCCCGCCCCAGGGGCTGGCAGGCACTTTCCGGCTCTGGGCTTCCTTTCTGTGCCAGAGAGTGTGGATGCCCCGACCTTGGCCAGTGGTGGGGGCCAGCCCGGCCCAGGTGTCAGCAGTGACCTGGGAGAGGGATGCCTGGGAACGAGCTGGGGGAAGCCTGGGTCTCTCTGCTGCAGGTCTCACTGAAGACTCGACAGTGCCAACGTGCACGTCCCTGAGCAGAGAGGGCACCTGGAGCATTTCCCACACTTGCTGGTCCCGAGTGTTTTGTAAAAAGTACGTCTGAGAACGTTGGAGAATGGGGACCGAGTGCTCTCAGACCACAGTTAGTGTCCTCATGGGCGGTAGGATCGGCGACCCAAGCAAGTTACTCTGCCTCTCTGAGCCGGTTCCCCTGCTGCCGGCAACACACCGAAACCCTGCCAGTGCTTGGCTCGGACCCCAAGGGGGCTGGTTTGGGCTACTGCTCTGCACTGGGCTTGCGTGGGCCCCCAGAAGGAGCCACATGATGTGGCTGCAATCACAAAGCAGGAAGTCTTGAGAAGCCAAGCCAGGAGCCTGGTCTGGGGAACTTGGAAGAAAAGGGGATGTGGCGGGAGGCCAGGCCAGGCCAGCTCAGGGGCAGCAGGACCTGTGTCACCGTCTCGTGACCATCGTCCTCAGAGTGGGCTTCCCCGACTTCAAGGATGACCTGGCCGCTGAGTTTCTGCCATTGAGGTGCTTCTGCCTGAGGCCTTGGGGGGCTCTATGTCCCCAGGGTCTCAGCTGTGGGGAGCTCTCAGGAGAGGGCAGGCCCAGGGTACAGCCTGTGGGCACCCAGGACTAGGGGAGCACCAGACTGTAACTGTCGGGTGGCCTGCTGAGCCCCAGAAATGTCTGGAAAGGTGTGTGGTCACAGCAGGGCTAATGTGGGCTGCAGCCCAGCCCCAAGGAGGACCTGCTGGGTCCCAGAGTCCCGCAGGAGGGCCGGGCCGGCCCTGGGCACACCAAGGGACCTGGAGGGACGCACAGGCCAGTCTGGCCATGGCCATCTGGCTCGGACAGCAGATTCACGAAGGAGACAATGGGGAGGTCAGAGCTGCTTTACTGGGCTGCGAGCCGGCTGGGCGTCACCGGTACAGGTAGTCGGCCTGGATGTTGGCGGCGATCTCGGCCTCCCACTTGTCTCCGTTGTTCAGCAGCTTCTCCTTGTTGTACAGCAGCTCCTCGTGTGTCTCCGTGGAGAACTCAAAGTTGGGGCCCTGCGGGCGGGGGGTGCAGGCGTGGCCATGTTAGGCGCCTCCCAGGAGCCTCTGCCCCAGCCTCCCCCGGCCCGGGGCTCGCTCACCTCGACAATGGCGTCCACGGGGCAGGCCTCCTGGCAGAAGCCGCAGTAGATGCACTTGGTCATGTCGATGTCGTAGCGCGTGGTCCGGCGGCTGCCATCGGCCCTCAGCTCAGCCTCGATGGTGATGGCCTGGCAAGTGGCGCAGGGTGCTGGGTCAGCCCTCCCGGGTCACCCCAATCCCCAAGTCTGCCCGTGCCCATGCCCTCTGGGGGCTCAGCCCCCGGGGCGATGCAGAGCAGACGCTCTCTGTCACGACTTTCAGCCCAGCTCCGTCCTTTCCAACTCCTCCCAACAGACCGCCCGTCCCATCTATCTCACCGGCCTCTTCTTAGCCTTTCCCCTAGGTGACATTTTCCTCGTCCACTTGTCATCTTGAGAACACAAGTCCTACGGGCTGCCACCTGCTTTGTCTGCGGCAGCGCCTGGAGCCCTGCGGGGGCCCGGCCTGGAGGAGGTGTTCGGTTACCACTGCTGGTATGCTGAACACCTCACACTTACGCCTTGTCTTCCCCATTTGATGGATGAGAAAACGGGTTCAGAAGGCCCAGGGGCTTCCCAAAGCCACGCAGTGAGTGAGGGGCAGAGCGCAGACTCGAAGGCCGGTCCTCAACTGTAAGTTTCCGGGTGCAGGCCTGTGCCGGCCAGGGAAACGGGCGGCCCTCGGCCTCCCGCAGCGGGGAGGACCTTCAGAGCACGGTGGCCAAGGCCCTCGCACGCCTACTGCTAACAGTGGGGCCTCGGGGGGGAGGCTCATCTCTTCCTGCCTCGGTTTCCTTATCTATAAAATGGGGGTGATAATCTCTGCTTCCCAGAGTGGTGGCAAATGAGTCATGAGCCTGGTCCCCAGACGGCCCTCACCGCCAGGGTGCTGTCACTGTCATCCCTGCCGGGGGTGGTCCTCTGCGCTCCAGCTCGGAGGCTGGCCGGAGACGTCCAGGACCCGGCCTGTGACTTGGGGAGCTGGGAGCAGTCCAGGAGGCGAGCTGGGACTCAGAAAGGCGCCGTCCTGAGTCACCAAGTCGTGGCCCTGGAGCAGCCATGGGTCGGGGGACAGGGGTTCACTGCCTGCTTGGGCCCCTGCCGGGCATGCCCGGGGTCTGCCCACCACAGCTGTGTCTGTTTCCACACTGACCAGCCCCGACCGTGGTGGGTCCGTGAGGGAGCCTCTGACAGCAGAAAACTCGGGGGTTCATGGGAGCAGTGCCTGGGGACAGGGAGGGCCTTGGCTGCGGCGCGTGTGCTGGGGTCTGCCCCCCGACAGGCACACAGGCAGAGCTCCTGAAACTGCTGCCGCACATGGCAAAAAAGGGAGACCCTCGGGTGCCACCCTGTGGCTCACAGGCCTGTGATACACATCCCCGAGCAGACCCCCGGGGGCAGGATCCGCTGCTGTCACATGGTCTGCTCAGAGTTGGAAGCTGACCCCGCTGACTCACTGACTGTGAGCTGGTCCCAGCCACAGGGGGAAGTGGCTCAGAGAGGGAACGGGAGTTTCCTGGAGATGCACACCCAGTGGGGGGCCAGAGTGCGGGGCCAAAGCTGCCTGCTTCCCCCTTGGCAGCAGGCCACAGCCTCCCTCTTCCCAGGGTCAGGGGCTCACCTGGGCGGGGCAGACGGCCTCACAAAGCTTGCAGGCGATGCAGCGCTCCTCCCCGGATGGGTATCGGCGCAGCGCATGCTCCCCGCGGAAGCGTGGGCTCAGAGGGCCCTTCTCAAATGGGTAGTTTATGGTGGCTGGCTCCCGGAACAGGTAGCTCAGGGTCATGCCCAGTCCTGTGGGCAGCATGGGCATGGTGGGTGGGGCCCTCACCCTTGACCATGGGTGCGTCCCCCACCCCCCAGTCCATCTGGCCCTCCCCAGAAGGCCCACCTCGAATGAGCTCAGTCCACATCAGGGTTTGAGCTGCCCGGTCAGTCACTGACTTCATGTCCATCGAGGGCTCTTGCAAGTTCACATACTCTGCAGGGGAGGCAGGCAGGAAAGCTGCAGCTGGGAGTCTCACAGTCTCACCTCCCTCCCAGGAATACAGCTCAGGGAGATGAGGCCCCACCCTTTGGGCAGGTGCAACGGCTGGGCGCCTAACCCAGGGGTTGTTCATTCACCAGACCTTCCCAAACCGGGCCTCTGGCCCTGGGCAGTCCTCGCTGACGTCTCCCTATGCCTGTGTGGCTGTCTGAGCCCAGGGTTGAGGGGTATAGGAAGGGGCTTGGGTGTGGGGCCCTGGGGAAGGGCTTGGGCACCCAGGGCTCCCCGCCCCACACGAGGGAGCTCTGCTGAGTGCACTGTGTAGCCACGGGGGGAGGGGGCGCCCACCCCCGCAACGGCAGACTCTGTTCCCCTCCATGAATCAATTCAATCTTGATCGTCATCCTCATTTTACAGAGTAGAAACTGAGGCTCAGAGGGGGGAAGACCCTGGCCACTGGCAGGACCGTGACCAGGAAAGCCTGAGGCTCCAGGCACTCGGGGACTCACTGTAGGTGGCCGCCACTGCGCTGCTGTGGAGGCTCCGGGCACCAGGATACCCTGCAAGAAAAGAGGTTATGCTGTGCAGCTGCGACCTCGGGCCGGGACACGGGGTCCCCACACCCAGGGAAGGTTCCCTTGGTCCTACCTGCACGTACCGCCTGGGCCAGGGCCCGAAGCAGCACCGGTGTGGGCAGGCAGCGCATCTGTGGGCATGAGAAGGGAGGGAGGTGTGGTGGACCCCACACCTGGCCCCCTAGGAACTCTGGCTCTGAAGGAGCCCTGACCCTCAACTTCAGGGCCACTGTATCATCTTGTCTCCTACTTAACCCCATTCCTGTCAGAGGCACAAATGGCCTTCCTGTCCCCAGGGGTGGCACCTCCCGGCCCTCCAACCGGACTCCGAGTTCTATCTATCTCCCCTTTAAGAAATCTTTAAGATCTATGTTCCCTCCCTTCCCCACCTCCTGCCTCCCACCTTTCCTTCCTGTTCGTCCTTCCAAACCGGACCCAAACCACACTGCCAGCAGCCACCAGTATTAACTAGGAGTGTACTGCACCAGGCACTGTGCTAGGGGCCACACGCACTGTCATTTTGTCCTAAGACGACCCATAAGAGAGGCGCAGGTGAGAAGCTGCAGCTTGTCTGTATTAAGGGACTTGTCCAAAGTCACGCACCAGGAGGCTGGGACCAGAACTTGAACCCAGGCCTCCCCTGCTGGAAAGCTTCTAGAGTTTAAATAACCCTCAAGATCGAATTCCTTTCCCCAGCATCGAGGCCCTTCCGGAACTGTCTCTCAGGCTGCTTATTACCTTGGGCAGGTGAGGTCACCCGGTCTGTTTTCTCATATAAAGAATGGGGGGTCATGAGATCGAAGGGCGTTCCTACATGTCAAGGGGTTAGCCCGGACCGTGTATTTACCCCGAGCTCAAGAGTGCCCCTCCCGTGACCTGTGACCTCTAAAGGGTCTATTTCTTTTGACCACTGACTTCAGTGCCAGGAGCCCAAAGGAGTTCCTTCCACGACCTTCCCCGTGACCTCTGACCTCAAGGACTCCGGCAGCGCAGGCGCCTTGAGGATGCCGCGTCCCCGTCCGTCAGCAGCACGCTCAAGGACACAGGGAGCACGAATCCCGACCGGGCAGAGATGAGGCGCGGGCGCAAGGCCAGCAGGACCAACAGGGGCACCACACTCGCTCCCGAAGCCGCGCCGCCCAGGCCCGGCCTCAGCAGCAGAGCCGAACACCCACCTTGAACGGTTGCTGCTCCTTCCCCCTGCGGAGCGGCCTGTCCGCCAAGGGGCGGAGCCCACCGCTCGGGACGCTGCGATTGGGCCGGATGGCCGCGCTTTGTCCGCGTTGACTCTTCATGGTGTAAACTGATTGGCTAGTGGCACAACGGAGGAAGGGGCTGCGGAAACATCTTTCTGCATTCCGATTGGTTAGGGAAGAGCAGGCATTTGAAGCTGTGTAGAGCGCCACCACGTTGGATTAAAGATGCCTATAAATGAGGGCTCCGAGACACGGAGGCGGGACACCCGGGGCGTGGCTTAGGGAGTGGTTCCGGGTCGGCCTCCGCCCAGCGTGTGTGTTAGCCTTGTTGAGAATCTTCCAGAGCAGTTGTGCTGTGCCGGAACCGTGCCTGCTTCACGCTAACCCTTCACGCGGGCGGCTTTATTTAATTCTTATAGCAGCCCTGCGTGGAGGACAGATTATTCTCTCTTTGCCGGTGGGGAAGCTGAGACGCGGCCTTGTCTAGTTAACTTTGCCTAAGCCGCAGAGCTGCGAAGTGCTGCTTCCTGAACCGCACCTGGATCTTTATAACTCAGGAGCCCCGGCCCTCATCAGCCACCAAGTCTGTGATCCTCTCAGTGAATTGTGTGGCAGAGGGACACCGGAGGCTGCAGACATAGAGAAGTCCCCTCAGGGCTCCTGCACGTGTGTGCGCGCGTGGCGGGGGCGGGGGAAGACGGACGGACTGGAGTGAGAGCTGGTCAGAGAAGGCTTTGGAGGAGGTGATGTTGAGGCAGGATGCCGGTAGGAGTTGAGCAGGACAAGGATGGCAGAGATCCTCCCGAAAAGGACACGTCACATGCATTAGAAGAGGACGAGGACAAGCCGAGCATGTGGGCACAGGGCCGTGCCAGAACTTCCCAAGGACCGTTACGGGTCCTGATATGGGGCGCCGGGGAAACTCTGCAGGGTTTCAGGCCAAGGGCTGGCACAGCCCGGGGAGCTGTGGGAAGATCAATGCCGAGCCTGGGGGAGGGTGAATTGTGGGTGGCCCTGAACGGAGGGGTTAATGTGTGGGTCAGGGGAGTTGTGTGGTGCCACGGAATCTTCAGGATTACTGAAAGATGACACTAGGGCGTTGAGCAGGAGGCTGGTGAGTGGGGCTTTGTGGCTGAGTGTATGGAGGACCGTTTCGTGGCGTCAACGCCCCAGAGGGTGAGCCGGCCGGAATAGGATGAGTCAGGTGTGGGTAAAGCGCCCAGGGCTGGCCACCTGGGGGCAGGAGAGTGTTCCGAGCTCCCAAGGAGCCTGAGCTGAAGGGAAGGAGACCCTGCTGTAGGCCTCTCAGCCGGACCCGCAGGGAGAGGTGGGGGAGAGCGGAGGGGAGCAGCCTCACCCCACCCAAATGAGGAGACAGGCTGTCTGGAGCTCGGGGTCAGCGACTCGCGTTTATTAAGCTCCTAAATTTAATCTCGAAACCATCTTGGAGACGCAGGTGTTAGTCATCTCCACTGTGGAGACGGGGAGCAGCTCAGGACAGGGACAGCCTGGGTCACGACAGGTCCACGATGTGGCCTGGATCAGACGTCAGTGCCCCTTCTGCTGCCCTTTCCACAGGAAGGGGCTGGCTCAGACGTGCCCACGTCTGCCCGGGACAGGTGGCTCGTGGAGGTTTTGCACACTCCTTCACCTTAGCCCCTCCTAGTTAGGGGGCAGCTGAGGGCCAGAAAAGGGATGCCCTGAGAGGGCGAAGGGCAAGCACTGGGCTGGGTTGTGGCCTTGGCAGGTCCTTCCTCCTTGTGCCCTGGACCCTAGGTCACATCACCAGCCACAGGTGACAGCATAGGACTCGGACGTGAGCCGGGAGGGACCCTTGGTGCCTCGTGCCTGAGGCGGGCTCAGAACAGGGTGCAGCCGCGGGTCTCCATGGCTGCCAGCAGCAGTCTCAGGTTGCGCAGTGAGTAGGGCGGGTAGCGGATGGAGTAAATCTTCTCCAACCCAGGGCGGCGCAGCAGGCAGGCGCGGTGGTGGGAGAAGGTGTCGAAGGAGAACTTGCCGTGGTAGCTGCCCATGCCGCTGGCACCTGAACAGTGGCAGAGAACATGGCAGTCAGGCCCTCAGCAGCCAGCTGAGGCAACCTCAGGCAGACGTGGGTTCTGCCAGTCACACGCTGTGACCTGGATGGGCTACTTCATCCCTTCGAGCCTCGGTGTCCCGGTCTGTGAAGTGGGCTGGCTCATCCTGAGAGACTGAGTAAAGGGCTTAGCTCTGAGCCTGGCAGCAGCTCAATAAACGTTGGGGACACCAGTGCCCAGTGAGGTGTTCAGGCAAGACAAGTAGACAGTGGTCAAGAATATGGATTCTGGAGGGACTGCATGGGGTAGAATCTCAGATCTGAGCTAGCTGTGTCACCTTGGGCAGGTGACTTTGCTCTGGTGTCCTCCGTGCTGTAGGGTGAGAACAGCACCTCCCTCCTGCAGTTGTGGGGAGTTGGGTGAGTGTTCAGACCCATGGACACAGTAAGTGCTGTGTTGTGACTCCTCAGCGTCCAAGTAGGGAAGTGGTCAAGGACGAGGCAGCTTCTGCACTGAGGAGTCTGGGAGGGGGACCCAAGCTGGTGAAGCTGAGGGTAATCAGGGAGGGCTTCCTGGAGTAAGCCCTGAGGGATACGGATTTGACCAGTGAAGAGGGCAGGTTTGGGCAAGAGGGACCCAGACTCAGACAAAACTGAGGGACCCAGCACTTGAAGGCACCCGGGCAGAGCTCAGTGTGGCTGGGGCAGCAGGCAGGGGTGCTGGGAGAGGAGGCCAGATCAGGAAGGGCTGGCCTCCAGGAGCTGTGAGTCAGGGACCCAGCTTGATCCTGCCCCCATGGAGGCCCTGGGGGGTTTTCACTGGGAGTAGGACAGTCAGACTCCCAGACAGACCCTGACCACATATGTCAACTCAGAGGCAGGTCTGGAAGATTCTGTCCAGACTCTGTGGAGGGGAGCAGAATGGAGGGGCTGCGGGGCCATCAATCACATAAGTAGGTAAGGACTCGGGCTCTGCCGGCACCTACCCACTCCTCCGAACGGCAGGCTGGCGAGGGTCAGGTGCATGAAGCCGTCATTCCCGCAGAAGCCCCCGCTGCTGGTCCCGTGCAGCACCTGCCTGACCACCTGGGGAGAAGCAGCAAGTGGCGGCTGAGTGACTGGGCAGCAGGAAGCCAGCCTGCTGGCCCACCATGTGAGCTGCAGAGGGTGGCGGGACAGGTAGAGGGCGCTGTCGTAGAGTGGCCTGCCACCAGACTCCCACGTCAAGATGCATTCCTGAGCACCTGCTCTCGTGTGCTGGGGACCCACAGGCCCAAAGGGGAGGTGGAAAGGCAGCGTTTGCCTGGGGACATGAAATGTCCCAGGAGAGGGGTGTGATGTCCCTGCTGAGTCTGAAGGGGTCAGGGGTCATTCAGGCGGGGGCGGGGGGAGCCCAGGCAGAGTGCAGGGCAGGTGGGGTGGCTGAGGGACAGGGAAGTGGGGTTGGGGTGGGGCTGTTTGACCAGCAGCACAGGGAGGTTGGATGTGATCGCCTGGTCAGATCGGTGTTTTAGAAACATGAACCTGGCCTTTGCTTGACTTTGTAAAGACCTTTTCTCTTCTATCCATAGGTTTACTTGAAGAATGAGAGGGAAAAGGATGAACTGACATTAAGTTGTCATTATATTTAGTTACAATGTGTGACCCTCAGATGGCCCCTGGGTCAAGGCTTATCTGATGGTGGGCGGAGTGGCGCCCCCAGCTGTGGGCTCAGAGGTCACTTGTGACCAGCAGTCACAGCCACAGCGGATGGAGCGAGTCACCTGGGCTGAGACGTGTCTTAGGTGTCACTCTCTCCAGGGACCAGGGCTGGGCAGTCAGAACGGCCATTATGCCAGGTGGCTCCCGTTCCAAAAACCCTGTGTCTTGCATTCTAAAGTGAACACGATCCAGATAAACCTGGGCTCTGGGAGGAAGGGCTGGGCACAGAAAATACAGCATGAGCCCAAGGCGTCTGGTGGACCCAGAGAGGGCAGGAAGGGATGGAAAACAGGACGGCAGGTCTCAGACACAGCAGCCCCCCAGCCAGTCACGGCCCAGAGGAAGCTGACAGCTCCACACAGCAGGACCCAGGCCGAGTCTAAGCAGGGTCACCACTGATGCGCCTCTGCTTCCAGTTCTGACCGGTGTGGGGGCCCTTGACCGTGGGAACTGGGTGTGGGGTCTGCGCTCCCTGAGCTGCCTCTGATACTTCTGTAAATCTTGTCCTCCCAAAATAAAAACTTTATTTCCAAAAATATTATCTGGTCTGGGAGGGAGCTCATGAGAGCTGGGTGAGGCAAGGAGGTGTGCCCTGAACTGGGGATGCCTGCCCCTGAGGCTCCAAGCTGCCTCCAGGGACTGGAGCAGAGCATGGGGCTGGTGGCCAAGGCCCAGGGGTGGGGACCAGGGCTTGTACCTGGCCTGTGTGTCCCAGTCACCCACCTTCCCTGCCATACCCCATGTGTGTGCCTTCCATGAGTCAGACACTGAAAGGGGACACTGCAGCCAGCAGGCTGAGATGGAGGCCGGGCAGACGGGGGGACACTAGATGCCAGAGAAGGTCCTGGCAGCTGCCCGCTGAGCACCCAGACGAGGGTGGCCAGGAGAGCAGGGGAGGGTGGTGGCTGCTCCCAGGACAGACAACACAGGCAGAGCCAAGACTGCTGCCACCCAGGATCTCCTGGGACAGCCCAAAGGGGCCAGGACCCTCTATCCCTCCAGTCCCTTGGTTCACAGCTGGCACCTGACCCCGCCTCTGCCCAGCCTCTGCACAGGCCTGCCCGAACCCCCACCTGGCGGCTGTTGGAGAAGGCATACAGGGCCAGGGGCTTCTCCCGGCGGTTGATGAAGTCGATGGCCTCGTCCAGGCTCCTCACGTTCACAATGGGCAGGATGGGCCCGAAGATCTCCTCCTGCATCACTGGCTCCGTCTCCTGCACGTCCACCAGCACCGTGGGGGCTGCCGGGCACAGGGCACGGCTCAGCCCCAGGCACAGGGCCTCCCCGGCAGGGCCCAGGGACCCGGGGCACCAGGCTTGGGGAGGTTCTAGGGAAGAGTCTCCCCACAGCCCCCGAGGAGTGACCAGGAACCAGGGCCCAGAGGACCCCCAGCCTTGGTCTTACAGTTGCGGGGTGACTGGACCTCAGACCCCTGGAGCCCAAGGTCCCAGGTCCCAGCCTGTCAGACCGGCAGTGTCACTGCAGACACGTGTGGCCCAGAGGCTGGGAGCTGCTTTGTAACAACAGCCTGGAGGGTGCTCCGGATGGGAATCGTGGG
>PVIA01004136.1:0-105880 GCA_004024845.1 Tonatia bakeri
ATTTTTCTAGCTCCTCCCATTACCTCACTTCTTCTTGTTTTCTTTCAAGCTTTAACTATTTCTAGTTCACGTACAGCTACAACCATGTAACGATCATTATTGCATGAGAGCAAGTTCACCTTCGTAACTCCTGCAAATCAGCGGAAAAGTATCACAAACAGAATTTAGTACAATGATGGGGAAATAACATGCAGAAATATGTAGAAAAAGTACATTAACGATATAATTTTTAACGAGACTCAACAGCAACAAAACAAGTTTAAAAAAACTGGGAATAAACTTAACAACAATGTACAGAATCTGCATGAACGAAATTGGAAATTGCCACTCAACAACAGAAACTTGAACAAATGAAAAGTATCATCTTGTTCTTAGACTAAAAAGCTGATATCATTGTATACCCACTTACCAAATTTATCTATAAATGAAATATAATGTACATAAATACAAAAAAAGTGGTCCCACAAGAAGTGGTCAGCTAAATTGGGACCTCAGACATGTACCCCAGAAACAGTATGGACCCCTTTCCTGCTCCCCACAGGGTGGCTGTATCTGCTCGCCACCCCCTCACCTCATAAGCCCCCACGCAGCTCACCTCCTGCCCCTGGACCGCGTTGTTTGCATCATGTTAGGCTGTGAGCGTCACCTCGTGACCATGGAGACTGGCGCCAGCAGTGCCTAAACTCCAGTCCACGTAGTGTTCCTCTCTCCACCAGAACTGCCTGCCTCTCATGCCCACCAGCCTCAATACACCTCCCACCCAGCCCCACCCCATCTGTGGCCCCCTCTCACCTCCAGCCCAGTCCAACTCTGACCTTAGACAGATCCCACCCCTCATCTGTAGGTTTGATTTTTAGTGCTCCATTTAAACAAAAATAGCCAGGAGTCATGTATACTTGTGGACATGCAGTCTAATGAAGAAATACATTAATAACATATACTTTATAAAATTAAAGACAACTCTGAAAACATAACTTATTCAGAGAATAAAAAGAAAATACATGAATTGTGAGAAAATACGAATGACCTAAAACATGAGGTGAGAGAAGATCGAAATGGAAAGAATGGGAAAAGGTACAGGTGGCGGACTCTGCTGGCTGACTGTGCTGACTCTGTTGTGGCTGAAAGAAAACAAATGCACAGGCGACAGCAGTCCTGTGGAGAAAAAGGGGACAGCACAGCTACTCTCTCAAGAGGAGGGCGCCCTGACCCTTGCCCAGACAGGCTTTTATTGTCTTTCTCGGGTCTTACATCAGAGAAAGATTTATTATCTGTTACATAAATATTGTTGTCTACATTTTAGGTACAATCAAGGAAATGAAAATAACATGCAGAGGGGAATGGCGGCAAGCTGATTAGCTCTGAAAAAGTCTGTCCTTGGGTGTATTCACACAGGCTTTGGAAATTATCTTGAAGATAGACAATACACATTGTTGTTTTAGACCAGGGTGATGGAGTTGTAGCGAGAGCAAGCCATAACAGTCTGTAGGCATTTTCTAGGCCTGATTCCCACAGGAAAACCCGGTTTGAAGGTCTGGCTCCTGACCACCACTTTGCTTCTGTAGGTTTTCCATACAGAGCTGAGTCACATTTGCCAGATGAAACAAATCGGTCCCCTACAGATACACAGGATGGTGCGCAAAAGTAGCTTTACAGTTGCTCACATGGAAAATAATGTCATAGTTATTAAATAATAAGACAACAATAAACTTTGTTTCTCATCCTCAACTCTAAACCTACTTTTCCCCACCCTGCCTGATGCACACATAAGCCGCATGAAAGTTACATAATCACATGCAGTGGACTTTGAGGTAGAGGGCATGACTGGAGACGAAGAGCATGTTGTATCAATGAGTTTCATTTACCAGGAAGATCCAAATTCATAAACAATGTCATAAACTTAAATTATATAGAACAGAGACACAAATAAAAACTTATAATCATAATAGATTTAACAAAGTCTCTCATTATAGACAGAGCATACCTCTTTCAGAAACAAGAGACCACCTCAAAAAATTCAGTAAGCGTGTAAGAAACACCATGAGCAGCAAATTGGATTCAACTTAAGGGCAGCTGCTTGGGAGAAAGGTGCTATTCCCAATACGTCCACAAGGTGGCAACAAAAAGGAGCATTTCCTGTTGGTCTCAACTCAGATGCTATTCCAAAGATGCACACTAGATGGCGGAGTGCAGCAGTGTGAAAAGGGGTCCCACTCGTAGAGACCCAGGGTCCGGACCCGTCGGCTGCGGGTCCAGATGTGGTAGTCACGTCTTTGGTTCTGGGGACTGAGAAGATCGTCTTCTTCAGTAGTCAGAGACCTGTTTAAAACAATACGAAACAGAGACACATTTTAAGGAAACACAGTATCTTTGCTTTACAGGCGGAAATGGTTTCACACTATCTTATCCCGTGCTGCACGATACAGGAAAACTTTGTCGGGTCATCAAAGTAACATAGAAACAAGCTCTGCTTATACATCAGCTCACTTTTCATATTTACATTCATTCACTTAACGAAATCTATTCCCATTGTTTTCAGCTTCGCCATGGATAAAACTTCCCCTCTCTGCATTTCCCTCCACAGACCTTCCACCACTTTCCTTTTCACACTCAGCTTGTGCCCTGCTTTTCCTCTCTCTCACTTAGGACAAAATTAATTCCCTGTCTCTGAAAAATACATGCCCATATTTCATTCCTTCTCATTCAGTAACAACATATCTTGTTTTTCTATTATACACAGTTATTTTTCTCTATTGCTTTTTTGTATACTGTAATTAGAATACTGAATTGTTTTTTTTAACCTCAATTTCTAATTAAAACCAAGAGTAAAGACTTGTGGATTGCTTGTTACACCAGTATGCTTTTGATTGATGTTTGTAAACAATTTCAATCACTTCCAAAGATATATTTACTAATAGCACAATATTTAATATTCCACAAGGGAAGTTAACTAATAGTCTCAAATATCCTTAGGTCCTCTATAATTTGTAGCACAACACAAATATATCTGTGTTCCATCAGCCTAATCCTCACATAAACTCTCACTCCCTTACACCACACAAAAACCTTAAAAAGCCACAGTTCTTCACCAGGAGCAGGCCTCTGCTGGTCCTCTGCAGGCTGATGGTCCCTGCACGTCGCCTGTTCCTCCTGGTCCCAGGAGGCGTCAGCTGGGGGCTGCTGGGCATCAAGAGATGCCACCACCCCATAGGAGTGCCCCAGTGCCATGTGGGACGTGGAGGTGGCCCCAGAGGCCATGCAGCCTGCACCTCGTAGCTCAGTGGCAGGCCCCAGGGCCCCCTCCTAGCAGTCCTGCTTAAATCCATTAAATTTGAAAAAATTCCAGCTGAAGTGAATTCACGTATTCCATGACTTCTCCTAAAACAGATAAAACACGATTGGAAACTACAGCCCCCAGGAAGTGAAGCCCTCCGGTTTCCACATCACTCACCGGTGGAAAATCAGGACGAAAGCCACGCACGCTGTGGCCCCAGTTATTCAGTGATGACAAGTCACAGAGCAGCACCAGCTCCGAGAACCTCGGACGCAGAGACTCCTGGCGAGAAAGATCCCAGACTGAACAACCGTAGGGAAAAGCAATTACCCTCTGACACCTTGTACCTGACTCCTCTAGACCATGGGGACCCGCCCAGTTTTGTTGCAGTATCAACGTTAACTTTCGCCTTTAGGGGAAACTGGTCACCGTGGCTACAGCAAAGACCCTTTCCGCCAAAAATGTCACTTGATTGGACCAGAACTGTCCCCAAACTCTGTCTCAGTCTTCCCGTGGCCGAGCCACAGAGTGAGCCCGAGACGTCCCCTGGGGCACCGTCCGCTCTGACAGGGACCTTTCTCTCACCAGGGACATTTCTGACGTATGAACGCTGACCCTCCCTACTGGCGCCCAAACAGCTAAAGGAAGGTCTGGAGAGAAAAGCGCGCGTGTAAAGAGCCCGCTGTCCGGAGGCCGCCCGTGCGCGCCGGGCCCTGGCTCAAGCGTCCGGAGCCTCCGCGTGGGCACGTGGGGTCCAGCGCAGCGCGACTCTCTCCGTGTTCTCGCGCCGCGGAAAACGGGAGAAGTCCTCCGCTCCTTTACCACGCTCCCGCGACGCCGGTTTTCCCGTTTTTTACTTCTGTTCATAGCCGGGAAAGAGAGGGGTGAGCTAGGCGGCCTTGGAGAGCGCGTCCGCGTGAACCTTCGCCGGCTCCGCTTCGCGAATTCGCGAGCCCTGCGCCCCGCCCGCCGGTCGTTACTGGTTCGCGCTGGGACCGCCCCACTCCCTGTCTCCTCCTTCCCACGGGGCAGAGGGGCCCCCAAAACTGTACGAGCGCGCGGCCCCGTGTCCCGTCTCTCGCCCCATCGTCCTTCCCCCAACCTGTCCTAGTCTGTTACGTCCTCCGGCACCTCCGCCCACCCGCAGGTCCGCGTCCCCAAACCTCAGCTCTCGCCACTCCACCCACATCCGCGCGGGCCCTTCCCCTCCCGCCCCCCGTAACCCGTTCAGGACTCCCCCCGCCCGGCGTCCCCGCCCCACCGCGTCGGCACCGCCGCTTCCCAGCCCCGCGCGCCAGGGGCCCGTCCTCCCAGACTCGCCCGCCCTCCCCTTCCCGCCCGGGCTTAGTACCCCGAACCCTGACCCCGACCCGCCGGGATCCCACCCCGCCTGCACCCCCGCAGCCTCAGCGCCCCTCCCGGCCCCTCCGTCCCGCACCGGACAGCGTCCGGGTCAGTCCTCCCCCGAAGACCCCGACATTTCTGGACAGACATCGCCGCGCCCCCTCCGCTCTCAGTCCCGAGACCTTCGCCCCCGCGCGGCCCCGCAAACGCCCCTCTGCCCACGCGGGCTCCTCTGCCCGCGCGTCCGGGTCCTGTGGCCGCTGGGAGGGAGGAGAGGGGACGGGCACGCTGATGGGGGTCGGGCTGGGTCTGAGAAGGGCTCCGGGACCGTCAGGGCCGCGGGGAGGCCGAGAGCGGCGCGGGGCCCGTGCGGCCGCGCGCGGACGCGGAGGACGCGACCCGGGAAGGTTCGTGCACTGGGCGACCACATGTGGGGCATCCACTGGTGTCAGGCCCGGGGAGGGCGTCTCGCGTGCAACAGGGGACACACACTGTGGGAGGGACACACGTGCCTTCGCGGGGCTCACTGCTCACAGCGGTAGGAAATAAATATATTAGTTTACATGGAGGTAAGTGCTGTGAAGAAAAAGAAGAGAACTTTCAGACAGAAAAATGAGTGATGGGGGGGGGGAAACTCCCTCTGAAGAAGCGGCGTGGAGGCCGAGACCTAAAAGGCAGCGAAGGGCCCGGCATCCGGCCGAGACGCGGTGGACGCGTCCGGGCTGCGCGGGCACCTGCCCACGCGCGGCAGGCGGAGGGACCGCACCCCTGGGGAGGCTGAGTTGCGGTGGTGAAGCGCTGCAGGCGTCCGAGGTGACGGCTTTCTTGTCGTTGCTCACACGTCACTCCTTACTGACTGTCCTGTGACCTCACTAACAGTAAATACTCTTGCTTTCCTGGATTCCAAAATTTGCCATCTAAAATCTCCCTCCCCGAAAATGCGCGTTCGCCGTGTCGTGAGTTCCTCAGGTAGCCTCCAGGAGGCGCCATTTCACTTGCGAAACACTTCTGCTTTCTACCAGCTCTGGGCTCATTTAAAAATAAGTATCCTGCTCCTGTTTTATTGAATCATTAATGAACTTGCCACCAACAAAATTTTTCTAACTCCTCACATTACCTCAGTATAATTTCTTCCAAGTTTTATCTATTTTTACATTTTTACATAGCTAAAGTGACACAACTTTATTTACCTTGATGAATCATGAACACCAACGCAATAATTACAAGCAATAGAACTCACTACAGTGAGGGGAATCAGCACCCTTCACAAGTATACAGAAACACTACGTTAAAGATGGAATCGAAGAGAACCGACAGCAACAGAAGAGACGGAACACCGCAGATCGATCTCAGCGAGCCCGCGCACGGCCTGCGGGAACGTTTAACACGGCACCCAGCGTGTGACACCGGAAAGCAACATTGCATTCTGCGGTAAAAACATTAGGATGTCAGTTTCCCAAAGTTGTTTATAAATTCAACCTGACATAGATGAAAATGTCCTCGACATCCCGGAAGCGGAAACAAACTTGTTTTCAGCTCACGGGTTGAAATTGACGGGCTGCACGGTCACAGGCACAGAAGCAGACGTTTGTTATTTGTGCGAAGACTGGAGACAGAGCGCCCGGTGTCCCCTCTGGGTGAGATGCTTGTGGACAGCGGGCCGAGGAGCTGGTCACTCACGTGGGGACCTGAGACGGGTGCCCCAGGGCAGTCTTGGCCCCATCTGTGCTCCTCGCCCCCCTCGCCTCAGGACATCCCCTCCCCCCTCCCCTAATGTGCCCTGGGCCCCATAATGTGCTTCTTTGGTGCAAGGATTATTTGGGGCTGATTAATATTTTTAAAAAGCCAGCAGACATGGGAGAATCTCTGAAACCTGAGGACAAGCTGCCCATTGGTGAGGGCCATGCCCAGTGTGCAGGCCCACCCACTCAGGTTCAGAGCAGTTTTAGGACCATCTGCTGTGTGACAGGTGAGGGCCCAGGGCCCGAAGACCTTTGGCAGCTACTGTCCTGCAGACGATGGTTTGGAGCCCATTTTCTTTGGGAAAGTTTACAAAAGCAGGTGGACCTAGAGGTGGCAAGTTCATCAGGAGAACTGACACTAGCAGGTGAGAACAGCACTCGGCATCACCACGGGGAGTGTCTGGGGCTGGCGATGGGCTCGGAACGCTGAGAAGGAAAAGAGAGGTGGTGATGTACAGTGAGCCACGCCAGGCAGGACGGCGTTCCAAGGCCACAGGCACTGCTATTTCTTCGAGTTTAGGGCTCTCTCTACCTGCAGACGCATCATCGGCTCACACACCGCTGAAGAGAGCACGGCTGATGGATCCCTGGCCAGTGGGATGCAGGCTGACTCGAGAGCTCACGTAAGTGCACACGTGTGCCAGGATGGCGGTGTCGGTGCGCGGACTCCCTGACACGAGCAAACCCTGCACACACCCGACGCAGACCCAAAGACACTCTGAAGGGCGGGAGAAGGTGAAGAGGAGACTGCAAAGCCCACCTCCGGGTGTGGGCGGAGCCGGAGCTTCCCGGGCACTGGTCCTCTGCAGGTGTCCGGCAGCCCTGCCCTCTGTCACTGGGAGGGACGTGCAGACGTCTCACGTGGAAGTCTCACAGCCGCTTGCTGGTCTGGCTCACAGGCTCAGAGGTCAGACTGGAATTTAAATCAGGCCTCTTGTCAGAGTGAAGAAATCAGAGTGTGGCCCTGGCCACTGTGTCTCAGCAGACTGAGCATCAGCCTGGGAACCAAAAGGTCGCTGGTTCGATTCCAGGTCAGGGCACATGTCTGGGTTGCAGGCCAGGTCCCCAGCTGGGGTCGTGTGAGAGGCAACTTATCAATGTTTTTCTTGCACATCGATGTTTCTCTCCTCTTTCCCTCCCCTTCTCCATAAAACTAACTAAATAAAACCTTAAAAAAAAAAAAGAAATTGGAGCAAGGCTTGAAGCAACAGAAGACTTTGTGTTCTGAGTGATGCCGCCGGTACTCCTGGTACTGGGCAGGGGCCAGGCCCTGAGTGGGGCTGTCCAGGGCCGGCCAGCTGTGCGTGGGTTCCTGACTTTGTGTAGAAAAGAGTTCACAACACAAGTCCAGGTGACTGTGCTGGTACGCTTACTAAAGCTGGGGACAATGAAACAAGGAAGGGCACTGGAAAGTTGGAGAAATGGGGCTTTGGGGACAGGGTCAGAGGGTCAGCCTGGGATTGGCTGCCACTGCCCACTGCTCCCAACCGCAAACCTCAGGGGGAAGGAGTGGGCACAGGCCACTCCCCTCAGCGAAGAGCCATGCACTGGGTCCTGTGTCTTGAGATTTCACCTCTCCTGAGACTCTCGCGGGAGGGTGCCTGTCAGTAGGTGTCTGTCGATGCCCCAGGTGTGTGCTTTCAGGGCTGCGGTCTCACTGATTGGTCAGTGGCAGGGAAGGGTACTGTTGGTCTTTGTGGCTGGTCGCACACCTGGTTTTGCTGCTTTTCTGGGCCTGGAGCTAAAATACCACCAAGGCCTTGATGTTATCTCTGGGAAGGTGACCTTCTGTATCTGGCTGTAAACTGCTCAGCCACTGTGTTCAACTGTCTGTCTCAGTTTTCCCGTTCCACTCGGCCTGGCTCACTGGCCTGTCTCCCTACCACCCCCAGTCTCCTCACCCCAGGGACAGACACCTTGCAGCCCAGCTGCTCACACTCAAAGAAGCACCAAGAACAAAAGTGTGTGAGCGAACAGCACAGTGGAATCATCCTTCCTGCCTTTAGACAGCCAAAGAACGCCCCGGGTGTTACCTCACTGAGGCCGTCCTTGCCCACAGTGCTCTGACTAACTGTAGCGGTGACCACGAGCACTGCCCTGGGCTGGTTCGGCCTCCCCTTCTGCTTGGGCCCACATCGCCCGATGCCCCGCTCAGAGCATTCTGGGCCTCACACCGAGGCTGTGGGTTCGGTCTCCAGTCTCTGGTCAGGACGCGTACGGGAGGCAACCGATCGATGTTTCTCTCTCACACCAATCTCTGTCTCTCTCTCCCCCCTGCCTTCTTCTCTCTCTAAAAGTCAATAAACATCTTTGCGTGGGGATTTTAAAAACGCAAATGAACTTTCAGTATAAAATATGCATGCATAAAATGGATGCGTAAAATATACATGCATCATTCACTAAATTTTGTCTTCTTTTAATCCTTACCAGAGGATACATTTATTGCTTTTTTCTTTTTTCTAGAGAGAGAGAGAGGATGGGGGAGAGAGAGTGGCCCTGACAGGCGCATCGTTTGTCTGCTCCAGTGGAGCTGCTGCTGGCCCCCGAGGCTGCCCTGCCCCAGAGGGACAGCCGGACTGACAGCCTGCAGGCCCGGAAGGCGAGTCAGTCCCCAGTGGGCTTGTCCTGTGCTTCCACCTCCTCCCCCTCTGCACGTGGCTGGACCGTCTTGAGCCCCCGAGGTGCTGGTGGGGGTGGGGGCGGGAGTGGCTACCTGGCAGAGAAAACAAAGACACAGCCAGGCCCTGCCCACAACTCAACTCTGTTTAACAACTCACATCCACAGTTTCGTTCCATTTCTTGAGGGCTCATGAAAAACCATTTGCTTCACACACTTTCTATCAATTAATATAACAGAAGCCGCCCGGCCTTGTGAAGGGGGCGCCACCACCCCTGGAGGGACCGAGAGCACACAGTTCTGAGCAGGTGGGCTCCCCCAGCAGATGCTCACAGCAGGTGTGCCCACAGTGGCCGTCCAAGTAAAGGGCCTGCTGGAGGCAAGCTACTGGGGCCCTTCCTCCTGAGAAAGTGAGGCTGTCCTACTGAGGTTGGACGTTCCTGATTGGGTGGCAGCGGCTAGATGCAGAGAGCAGGAGAGCTGGAGGTGCTGGGGCCTGCTCCCCTGCTCCCCTGCTCCGAGATCCCCGGCCAGCCAGTGCCTTCGAGCGGGAGGTCACCCACTCACGTGACCTGCCCGCCACACCGCTTCCTCACTCCCTCAGTTTCCACCCTCCAACCAGCTGCCCAAGGGCCTTCCTGCCGGCTGAGCATCCACACAGACCTGGGCTCTCCTGGACTCACCTGGTGTCCACTCGCGGCTATTCTGGAATGCCCGGTGCCTCTCCCATCGAAGCGTTGCAGGATTGGGGGACAGCTCCCCTCAGGCAGCCCACAGGAAGGGGTGGGCTCCCCGTCCTTCTTTCTTGCTCCACATGTGCACCGGGGACCTGGACACCCCTGTCTGTGCGGAGCTAAGGCCACCACGGGGACCAGGTGAGAGGCCCGTCCCAGCTGCGGAGACAAACGCAAACGCCCGCTCGGGAAGCACAGTGAGGGGTAAGCCTGCCATGGAGCCCCGCCTGCCGCCTGTGCCCCGATGCTAGCTGGAGGGGACCTGGCGGGAAGTGCGGAGGTTTCCACGGGAACAGGAGGAACCCACTTCCCCCCAGGAGGGTGTTACCGACGACAAGACCGCCCTCTCCGTCCTGGCAGCACCGACAGGCCCCCCAGGGTAATTTATGTGAGTAATTTTGGACTTGATCGATAAAGGCAACAAGCTGATTTACACGTTTAATTTTAAGGAAAGCGGCAGAGAGAAGCGAGAGCATGGCGGTGCCTCATTGGACCCGTGGGAAGGGGAGCGGGCGCTTCTGAGCAAGCATTGGCAAGTGAAACGGATCAGCAATTTCCTCTGCCCGGTGGGGTTTGCACTGGGAGTTCGCAAGTGGTAAAGGCATTGGCGACCACCAGGGTCCCTTCCAGCCCAGGGCTGGGAAGCTGAATGTTAATCCTGACGCTGTTTTAAAACTTGTCTCGGAGCTGGGAGTACCGGAAGTGGTTTTTGACTTAATTTTGCGTGAGGACTTGGCAAAGTGTGGCAGGAGAAAGAGAGCGTGCCCGACAGGGGAGAAGCAGCCTCAGGCCAGGGCAGAGGCCAGGCTCTAGGGGCTGTGAGGGGCGAGGGCTGCAGGATGAGGCCAGGAGGCCGGTGGGGCAGCCAGAAGTGGCCTGGGTGTGGGGTTGGTGTGGGCGCAGCCGCCTCGCCAGTTCTCCAGCTGAAGGTGTGCTGTCCAGAGTCAAGGCTGCTGCATGGGGGGCGGTGCTGGAGAGCTGACCACAGGAAGGGACTGGGGGCAGTGATAGCCTGAGGAGGCTGCACGTTTGCTGGGGTGACGTCTGTCCTGAGTGCAGCACCCAGCCAGGCCTTGCCCCACCCGTCGTCCCCTCCCCTCCACACACAAGACCCCGGGCTGACGGTGCCCCTGGAATGAGGAACCACAGGCCAACAACTCAGGGTCTGGTGGGGACGTGGTCTCACACAGTCGCAGCCTTGCACACTCATCACACACTCGCACAGAAAGGTGCCACCACTCACTCCCAGACACACCCTCCCTCGCCCTTGCATGCACACTCCCAGGACACACATCGGGATCTGCTCTCCCCATGTCCCTGGGCACGGCCCGTGGCTCCCATGGGGAACTCTGGGGTGGGGAGATGGGTCACCGGGATGTCCCGGCGAGGCCCAGGCCTGCCTCCCAGGAAGGCTCCTGGCTCTGCCCCCTCAACATAGCTGCCCCAGCAAGAGCCCACTAGCTCTCTTCCCACCAGCGTTCTGTGTTCCTGGTCACCCAGACCAGTGGCTGGGCACTACCCAGGGCACCGAGACCTAGACCCAGGAGAGCCTGCCACAGACATGGTGACATCTGGGCCTGACCTTGAGCCAGACCAGGGACTCTGGACTCGTGCCCATCGAGAGCAGGATGCTCGGCACAGGCGCTGGGATGGCCACCCGGAGCCAGGTCCGTCCAAGACCCTGGATGGTGCCCTGCTGTCCAGCTTGAGCTCCTGCGACCCCCAGAAAGTGGTGTCTTCTGGTTGAGCTCGTTGCTGTTGCGCCCCTGGAAGGGTTCCAAGCTGAGGAAACGGGAGCAGACTCTGTGCCGCACCCCCTCCCTGCTGCTCACACCCACTGCTGTCCCTCTCACCGCCTCAGATTGGACTCCTGGCCCGTCAGGCCATCAGCTGCTTGTCCTCCACCTGAGCCACCAGGGCACTGACCGTGCACACCCAGAGCTGTGGGCAGCGGGGCGTCAGGTCTGGGTGGGCCCTGTATCTGCCCGTCAAGTCCTCGGGAAGGTGGGGGCCAGTCCCCAGCCCTGATCCCGGGGCCTCTCCACCACTCCCTTCAGGCAGACGCAGCAGGCTGCCATGGGAGGCCAGCTGGGCCCTGCCGAGTCACTGCTGCCCTGTCCCCTGACCCTCAAAGCCACAGGGAGCAGAGACACCCGGAGGAAGCAGGCCCTGGTCTCCTCGCACCAGCCTGGGCACAGCACTGGGACTCGTGAATGGCCTGGAGGGGTTGGCTGGCGTGGGCGGTGAGAGGTGCAGAGGCAACCAGTCATTTCCCTCGAACACACACAGCAAGCTCCCGGAGCAGCCAAAATGGGCACGGCTCTCTGGCCCAGTGGCCCTGAACTGGGGGCTTTGTTTTGCCATGAGGACCAGTCTCCCCATTAATGGACGAAAAAGCCCGGTCAGCAACCTGAGTCCAGGGCGGTCTCCATCAGCCTGGAGGGCGGTGGGCAGGCCCCAGGCTGCTTCCTACCGTCTCCACCTGAAGACTCTCCACTGCTTTCATGCAGAAACCCAAATCCCTTGGTGCCCCTGCACCCACGTTCCTGCTGCTCAGAGCCGCACTCTTGAGGATGGCCTTGAGGACCCCTCCCCCCCAGGCTGGTAGACCTGGAGCCAAGGGACCCAGAGCGGGTAGTCAGGCACCACCCCCCGCCCGAGCTCCGCAGCTGCGGGCCAGCCCCAGCCTAGGTTCTGAGATCTGCCCAGGGGAGGGTGCGCGTGTGTCTCTCTCGGTCTAAGTGCACCCGTGGGTCTGTGGGCCTCTGTGTATGTGTGTGTGTCTGTGTCCTGGCTCACAGGACAGTCCGAAGCCACAGCCCACGCCCTCCTCTGTCTGGCTTTCGGTCAGGGCCACCGGGAGGTCAGTGTCCTGGAAAACGAATCGGAGGCACGCTGACTCAGAACCACTTCCTCCCCACCGCACCCACCCCGCCGCTGGGGAGCACAGGCGCCCACGGCTCAGACCCGCAGCCCTGACTCATCCCCGGCCGGCTCCAGCTGGATGTGTCCCGGGAAGGGCGCTCCAGGACACAGGAAGGAGCTTGTGTGGGGGCGGATCCCCAGGTCTGTCTGGGCCCTGAGCACCCCCCACCCTGGGGCCTGTCGTTGGGGGGGGGGGCCGTGAGGCTGGAGGACAGACTGGAGCCTTGTGTTTCTCTGCTGTCCTGTCTGCAGCCCAGACCCAAGTCACATCCACCCGCTGCTGTGACACCCGTCTGCATGTCTCCTGCCTGGGGCCCTTGACCGCAGTCCTACAGATCTGTGGAGATTCTGTTACAGACTCCTGAGGCTCACCCTGTGTTCAGCGTGTCCTCAGTGAATGTCTCCTCATTTTTAACTTCTCTCTCAGTTTCTTTAAGGTGATTTTGATTAACAGGCTTTGTGTTTTTTTAAGTCAAATTTATCTGTCTCATTTTATTTTTTATTGATTTTAGATGAAGAGGAAGGTGAGGGGAGAGAGAGCCACCACTTTGTTTTCCACTTATTTATGTGTTCATTCATGGGCTGATTCCTGTCTGTGCCCTCACTGGGGCTCGAACCCACAACCTTGGAGCATTGGGATGACACTCTAACCAACTGAGTGACCCGGCCAGAGCTATCCATTTCTTATTTTATACTGGGAGCATTTTTAGTGTATGTAAACCTTGAGGTTTTCTGTCTGCCTTCACTGGAAAGGCAGGGGCAGGCGGCTGTGGACCTCGAGCTGGAGAGAGGTGTGTGTGTGTGTGTGTGTGTGCACACACGTGTTCCTCGGTGTGTCTATGTGTGCACATGCATATACCTCCGTGTGTCTGCGCCACAGGCTGGGTAGAGTCGGATCTGTCAGGAATACAGTGCTCAGCTCCAGGCGTGGTCAGGCCCTGTCCCCAGGAGTGTGGAGAGGTCAGCCCCCACCTGTGCCAAGGGGAGTGGACGAGGGGCGAGTGACATCGGCTCCTAGAGGCACGCTCTTTACCTTCACAGACAGGCGCCACCTCCCAAGCCAGGAATGCGCTTCGGGAGCTTTACGCTGGGGTTTGGGCCAAAAACCTGAGTCTCAGAGGCTGGTGCCTGGTCCAGGCCCGGGGAAAGAGCATCCTGCTCAGGCACTTGGTGTGTCTGCCTCATGGTTCTCCCCTCATCTGCTCCGAGGGCCCTGGGGTCCGACAGTGACTGGCTCCTGCTTCCTGCTCCCACCCCCACGGGCACCCTGCTCCACCCCGGGGGAGCCCCGAGGCCCCTCTGGTTTCCCCTGCCTGTCACTCTGGCAGCAGGACCCCCACGATCACTTGTTCCCTCCTTCCTTCCTTCTTCCCTGCCCCCCACCCCGGTCTAGTGGCTTAGAAGAGGATCCCCCAGGCCAGCCTCGGGCAAGTCCCGGGCTGCCCTCCTCTGCCAGGTGGGACAGCATAGCACCTGCTTCATAGGGAGCCCTTGGGGCAGGTCTCCCGGGGAAGGGATGCTAATACAAGTCCCTCTGTCCTGCGCAAACCCCCAAAGTGGACAAAGCAGAGAGAAGGGATGTCTGAACTCAACCTCTAGGCTCCTGATGACACTGCGACCCTCCCACAGACAGCCCGTCTCGCGCTCAGAGGAGGCGCAGGGGCCGACATGCTTCTCCAGATTGGATTGCTGCGAGGCACCCCTGGTCTCCATGCCTCACTCTCGGAGTAAAATCTGGTGTGACAAAGCAATGACTAGGACACCGTGGAAAGCCAGTCAGGCTGTGCATTAATTCCCTGCCTGGGCTCCCCTCAGGACGGCGGGGACACTGGTCCCCATGGTCACCTGCACTGGCTGGAGGCAGGCGCTCCGCCGGCTGATGAAGAAGCTCAATAGAGCTGTGACCTGAAAGGTGCAAAATGGCAAGCCGTTGAAAAGGAGCCTCTTTGATGCTCATCTCGCACTAATGTGGACGGAAAATGCTGGGCTGAGTTCAGTGTGCACGGAGAGGATTCAAGTGTGTCTGGGACCCGCTCACTAGCAGGCCCCAGGTCAGGGCAGTCTCTGGACACTGGGCTGGACTGTCCAGCTGTCAGAGCTGGTGCTTGCGACCCTCAGAGGGAACCCGGCTGGACACCCTTGATTAATTCAGCAAGAAACCCTGAAAGCACCAAGACCTCAAGTCATAAGCCCGGGTGCCCCTGGAAGCTGGGTGCTTGGCCTCTGTGGGCCGGGGCGCAGGAGCACGGCAGACAACTCAGGAACTGTGGATGCAGGCGGCCATAGCTCTGCACCCCTTGGTCTCCACCGCCCCGTGCGATGGGCCCTCACTCCTGGGCACTGAGCTGTGGTGATGGGCTGGGCAAGACTCAGATCACTGTCTGTCCTGTAGAAGCCACCACCAGAGGGTGGCCCTGTCATGGATGGACAGTGACACAGGTCCAGCCAGAGCCCTTCACCTTCCTGCCCTGAGTGGCCCAAGGCTACCTAGGGGCCTGGCACGTGCCTGGTGCCAGCCCCTGTCACCAGCACACAAGGCAGGTGTTTCTTGCACCTGTCCACGCCTCCCTGCGGTTGTAGCTCGCGCCACCTGGTGAAGTACCTCCGCCCTTGCCATTCTCCTAAAACACTTGCGGTTTTCTTGTTCACTTATTCTTCCAGATAAGCTTTTGAGTCATGGGTTTTAAAAGATTCAGGTATAATCTTGCTTTGAGTCTTGTGAAAAACCCAGGAGAACTCACGTATCTGCAGTTCAGTCTGCTCCAGGCTGGTGCGTCTCGGCCTCCCTGAGACTGTTTCGCAGCTGCAGTGGGAATGTGGCCTTTCCAGTGAGTCTGGTCCCAGCTGTCACCATTGGGGTCATCCCTATTACGTTGTCCACATCACTAATGACTTTGTTTCTCTGTGACAGTGCATTCATTTGACACACTTCGACACCATTGTTCTTTCCACATATTTCTACCAATTATTTCCTGAGTCCCTGCTCCTGCTCCCTATCCAGACGGCTCTGCTCATGTCAGCACATCAGGTCTGGGCTGCACAGCCGGGTGGGGGTGCCTACCCTGGTGGCCTCGGGGCAGCGTGCACGCACCCCCACTCCTGGCGCCGCCCATGCCCACACACAGCCCTCCCACTGGGTGCTCCCGTTGCTCACCTGTGTGCCCAGCTTCCTGTGTGCTGTGGGTAACTTGTGTCTCTCTTTTTAGTTAGTTTGTTATTTTTATATTTTTAGCTTTCCACTATTTCAGTGAGAAGAAAGGCCGGGAAATACCCTTGAACACCAGTAGCCCTGGTTGTCTGACACAGGGGCCCCTTCAACACAACTGAGATGGAGGATAAATGGGGATAGAAGGGGACTGGGCTTGGGGTGGGGAACACACACTACCATATGCACGTGACATGTTACCGAGTTGTTCACCTGAAGCCTATATACCCTTATTAGCCAATGTCTCCCCAACAACGTAATAGAACCCCCCCCCCCAGACCCTCCTCACACCGTGTATCAGGGCTGTTCTCACTGAGGGAGCAAGTAAGCCCCGAAGGAAAAGCTCACATGACCTCAGAGACAATGGGTACTGAGCTGGGCTGCGGCCTCCTGCTGGCATCTCAGGACCAAGCAGCCCAGCCTCTTACAGTCTGGGGCTGCGGGACAGGCACCTCTCCCCTCTGCCCTAGGCTGCAGATCTCCGGCCCCTCAAGAGCCAGCTTTCCTTCCTCCTATGCCCCCAAGTGATCTATATCAAGTCCAACCATTGGCTAGGTGTGTTGGGAACAGGTTTTCCTCTCTTCTAACCCTATATCTTATCTCTAGTTTTTAAAAATTTATTTCAGAGAGAAAGAGAGAGAAACATTGATTTCTTGGTCTGCCCATCCAAACATTCACTGGTTGATTCCTGTACCAGGGGTCAGACCCACAACCTGGGTGTACGGGGAGGCTCTGAGTAACCGAGCTGCCTGGCCAGGGCCTGCCCAGCTGCTGAGGATCTGCATCCCACAGTGGAGGGACCGTGGTGAGACCTGCACCCTGTCTTTTCCTCCAAAGACACCTCCAGAAACATGTTACGAATACACGTGGAAAAAAAACCTCAGCTTTTCAAAAATAGTAAATGTTACAAAACAAACTGCACATTTCCTCTTTCCCGCACAAAACAGAAAACACGTGGCTATTTTGAGCTCCCAGAGCTCGCTGGGAGGGAGCGCCTGCGCGGGCACAGACACCGCAGGGTCCTTGGCTCTGAGCGGCTGGACCCCCGAGGGCGGAGTGTCTCTAAAGGACGAGCACCAGGCCACTGGGCTCTGGGGCGCTGGTCCCCTGTGAACGTGCCAGCAACCAGGAGGGAGCGCGCTTTCCCAGGGCCCCTCCTCTTCTTAAGCTGAGCGAACCCAGCTGAGGGACGGCAGCTCCCAGACTCAGTTTCCCCATGTGTGAAATCAGGGTAGTGCGACTGTCCGGGAAGAAGGGTGGCTTTGAGGACTTCACGGAGTGTCAAGGAGTCTCAAAGGGCTCCCAAGGGCCAAAATCTGAATAATTTGAGGGAAAAATGAACACTGATGATATTCGATGATCGCCCACAGAGCGAAAGGTCTCTGAGTCGATACTGGTATAATGAAGTACTCAAATCAACAAACAAACGTAGAAGAGAAACAGGGCTCTGCTGCAGAAAAACTCTTACTGGTAAATGTTGAAGGACGAGGGAAACAGAACACAACCATTAGGCAAGCAACATCGTAGAAACTGTTTCCGGCTGCTGGGCGAAAATCAATCGGAGGAGAAACAGAACATTGGCAGAGCCTGAAAGCCTCTTCCCCAAGGTGTGTGTCAGTTACCCTGGGGAGGTGGTGAGAGACGGTGGTCCGGGTGTATTTTTAGATCAGAGCTTCTCAAAAGCACGCCCCCTGACCCTGGTCCGCCTACTCACTCCGTGGTAATCCTGATTTGCTACACATCAAAATGCTTGGAACAAAGAATTACAAAAAGCACAGGCTTGAAAACAGGGCACAGGAAAACATCAAGGGATCACACACAGTTCCACGTTTAGACACCTATTTTGCACGCACGCATGCAGCCTTCCCCACCCTAACTCCTGGCCCTGCAGCTCACCCCGGGAGTGAGGAGTGGGGGGATCCAGGGCCCCTGGTCTCTGGTCACAATGAACCAGGTCGAGCTGGGGTGCAGCTGGTGAGAGGCTGGTCTGTGCAAGAAAGACCGAGCCACGTGCCAGATGCCCGCAGCAGCTGGGGGGAGGAAAGTGCGGGAGGAGCGGGACACAGATTCACAGACGCGATACCCCTTGGGGGTTTTCCTGAAAGGCCACAGAGCTGCTTTTCTCTTACTCTGGGGCGCAGGCTCGTGCTTCTCTGCAGCACTCTGAGCTCCTGGAGGACTGGATTGTCTGGGTATTTATGGTCCTTAACCAGCCTTTGGCAGGCGGCCCGCAGGGACCCTATTGCTCTGAGGGGTGGGGCGCGGCGAGAGCAGCGACACACTGCTCCCCGTGCGGGAGGAGGGCTCACGTCAACTACGGAAGGGAAGGCCAGAGGCCCCGGGCATTCCTCTGGCCCAAGCGGCACGCACAGGCGCGCGCAGGGAGGGAACTGCTCACTGACCCCAGGACGAGGAACGCGCCCCGGGACCGCGGACGCCACGTGCGCGCGGGGGGGGAGAGGGAGGGGCCTAGGCGGGAGGACGAGGAACCGCCTCGTTGTCGCTGAGGTGACGTCAGGGGTGGGGCGGGGAGAAGCAGGTGGGCGGGGCGGGGAGCGTGCCAAGAGTCCCGTCGCCTTCTGCTGGCGTCACACCAACACAAGTGGTTGCGTCACACCGCAGTGCGCTTCGTGGAGGCTGGGTCGGCCCTGGCGTGGGTCCCAGCTTGGGGCGGCCGCGCCAACCAGGCGCAGATAAACACCTGGGAAGGTGTCCCGAAGAGGAGACAGGAGGAGACGCCCTCCCTTGGGCGTCGGGCCCGCGGCCTCAGGTCCGCGCGTGCGCAGTGCCGTGTTCACGCCGCTGCCTCAGGCACGTGCGCGTCCAGGCGGCTGAGACCCCTGGGCCGCCCAGTTGCGAAGCCCGCCCTCCGCCAGCATTTCCCCCGGAAAAGGGCCGTCCGGTCCCCTCCCGGACCACTGTCGGAGTCTTCCGGCTCGGCTCGTGGGCTCGGGAGCCCCCTCTCGCGTCGGAGCTCCGCTCCCTCTAAGGGCGTGTGGCGCCCCTCCTGCCCGCACCCTGGCCTCCCGGGGCCGCCGGTCCCCAGGATAGTGCGGGTGGCTCTGCATCCGGGGGTGACACTGCCCCGGCGCCGCTGTCTCCGGGCTGGAGCCCAGGTCTGGGGCCCGGTCTCCTCGTGCTCAGCCCCTCAGCAAACCGTCCGGCCCAGAGCGTCTGGGCCCTCCCGCTTGCTCCTGAACCCAGATACTTCCGGCGCCCCGGGCAGAGCCCCCGGCCAGACCCCAGGCTGGGGCTGGACTCCGGCGGAGGACCGCGAGTGGCACCCAGGGCCCAGGGGACATAGGGGCCCTAGGGGACAGTCCCTAACTACGTACAAGAAAGAGTATTAGCATTTAGTTAGAAAAACGTAATTCTTGTGCAGTCCTTGCAACAGAAAAACCCTGCACTAAAAACCAAGTACACTCTGTCCTTGTGGACAGCAACTGCCATTAGAAGCCTAAACCCAAACGGGAGGCCTTGACACGGTGCAGCCCTGAGCTCTTGAAGCCCGAAGACTGAGAAATAACACTGAGAAATGGTTATACCTCGGGACTGAAAAATAAGTCGCGCCCAAGGCATAGAGGTCACAGCGTGATGGCCTCCCCCGTGGGTGGGTCACAGGTGCAGCTGCTGTCCAGGGTTTGCCCTCTGCGGGTGCCCCTCGGATCCCACGCCCCCCCCATGCCCTTCTGAGGCTCCTGTCACTACGTGTGTTCCTTGAGATGTGTGGGGCTGCGGTATTGGGGGGTGGGAAGCATGTCTGTCCTAATGGCTCTTAGGGAGGAGCGTGTATCCGCGAAGGACAATAACAGCAAAGATGCACCATCCACAGCCAGGCCTACAGCCGGGTGTTGTAAATGAGAATGAGCAGACCGGTTGGGAAGAGGTGAGCACCTGGCACCCTCAAGGGCCGGCAGGACGGAGGGGACCAGCCAGCCAAAGCAGGGCCCCCCAGGCCAAATTTGAGTGTGTCCTGCATTACAGCTGAGGAAACTGTTAGCCCAGGTTAAATGCATACCAACCCCAGAATGTCGCCTGGCATTTTGCATTACAGTTTGGTTTTAGATTCTATTTCTGCTTGATTTCTTTCTCTTAAAAAAAAAAAAAAATGGTTCCAGCATGGCTGTTTCAGTTCTAGTTAATCAAGGTCTTACTACACTGAGATTTTATTGGTTAATCACAGTTAATTATAATTCTGGGATATCTAACGACACCACTATGCAATTCTCACTGTTGTGAATGGAGAGTGAAAGTGAGCATGTCCATCACTGGTGACCTGCTTGGAGCTATGGCGGTGTAGCCTGGCAGGAACCCAGCCAATGAAACTGCCTCTGCAGCTCCTTCCAGAAGCTTCCAACTCACAAACCCAGAGACCTAAAGTAACCACATAGGATGGTCTGAAATGGAAACTTACTAACTAAAGGCAGCTAGTCATGGCTCGGGCCAGCATTTCTCCCTGACAAAGGTAACTCTAACGGATCCTGTCATCTTTTTGCATCTCTGATGACACACCTTTGGAATGTCAAGGTAACTTCCCTTTTTCCACACCTCTTGGGGGTCCCCTCATCATGAGCCCGGTAACCTTAATGATTCATAAACCAGCTGCTTAATTATTGAAACACAAAAGGTCTAGAAAGATTGCCCAAACTTTGTCCAACAGACATTCTGAGAACATGGATTTTCTTAGTGCCCTTTTGTTTCTTGTTCCTTCACATCCCACCGCCAGTCCTGGGGAACGTTCCAGACCTGCCTCCTACACAGGACGTCTTTGGCCCTGACCGGGCAGCTCAGTCGGCTAGAGCATCATCCCAATGCTCCGGGGTTGCCGGTTCCATCCCCAGGCAGGGCACATGCAGGAAGCAACCAGTGAATGCATGAATGAGTGGAACGCCAAATCGACATGTGTGTCTTTCTCTTCCCTTTCCTCTCTCTCTAAAATCAATAAATAGAAAATACAGCACATTTTTGTTTCAGGGATGCGTGTGCAGGTGACACACTCCCTCAGAGGGCACAGAAGTTAAAGGCACCTGTGGCCTCACAGCAGCGCCTGGCATGGGCTCCACAGTGGCTCACACACAGAGCAGTGGTGACAAGGGTGGCCTGGAGAGTTGGGCAGACTGGCTGTGCACCTGTTTCCTGACCTTTTGTCTCCAAAGCTGGGATGGCAACTCACGCCCACCTCAGGGGCCACCCGGAGAGCCTCCACAAACCTGGTCCCTATGCACATCTCTCTTACAGGCTTCTGTGAAGACTTGTCCCTGCCCAATTCTGTCCCTGTTCCTGCCTCAGGGTGACAAGCAGCCTTCCAGGGCTGTGAAGAGGGGCACAGTTTGCAGCACAGAAAAGCCTGGCCTAGGAGCCCTTACCTGGTGAGCTCAGCCCATGGCTGACCAGATTTGAACAGGTGAGCAGCGAGATGTTGGACCAGGTTGCTCAGTTAATTTTTCTACAACTGACAAGATCAGGAAGGCGGGCCCTGAAGCTATATGGAGGAGAGACACCTGTGAGCGGGGAGGACACAGTCAGAGGACACTGAGTCAGAACCACAGTCGGGTGCTGTGGGCTTCCCAGCACATGTGAGCGCTGCCTCTTGAGTGTGAAACCAGCGGGGGCAGGGCAAGGAGCAGTTCTCCCCAGACGGCAGCCTGGGGACCGTGACGCCGGGACGGGGTGGGGTGCCAATGCAGCCTGTGTGCAACGTCGCACTGCAGGACAGACTGCCTGGAAGCAATCGCAGACGTGGCCAATGTTGTTTGGTGTTCCCTGTGATTAGGCTCAGCTGCACAAACAGAAACCCAAAATAACAGTGGCTAAAACGAGACCAGAGTGTACTTTTTGTCAAGCAGAGGAAGTGTGGAGGCCGGCATTCCCAGCTCAGGAGAAATTCGAAGTGGGGTCACCCGCAGCCGGGGTGCTTCTGCCCAGCTGCCTGTGGCTTCCGTTCTCCCTCCCACAGCGGCTGCCGGAGCCCAGCCTTCGCATCTGGCTGCTCCCCAGAAGCCCTCAGACACCATTCCTGCTTGGTACCATCATCCCCAGCTCAGCTGCCCACCATACCCACTGCAAGGGAGTCTGGGAAATATATTGATAATTCAAGTGACCATGAGTCCACCCGAAAGGAACTGGACCCCCTGTGGCGAGTGCTGTTCGCAGCAGCCGCTGGTTCAGGGTGATTTTCTCAGCGACATTGCTGCGTGTGGGGCTCACTAAGAAGAAACCCTTTGGCCTGGGTTCAGTGGGAGGCTGACAACCCCTCCCCACTCCCCCTGGCCCCCAACCATTCATCCCAGGAGCCTGATTTTGAATGGAGCTGCCTCAGGCCAAGGCTGCCGGCCTGCTGAGCCAAGAGGGTCCCTCCCTTAGCCCCTGCCGTGTCCCTGTCAGGTCACCCAACATCTGCTTCCCTGGCCAGCAGTGTGGAGCCCAGGATTAGCAGTCCTCACACACAGGGTGCATGGTCCCCAAGGCCACCAGGAGATGCTGTTCGAACTGGCAACACCTGTTTCCTCTGGGCCGTCCCGGCTCTGTGCTCCTAGGGAGCTTAACCCCTCTGGGCACCTGAGCCTTAAGAAAGCCAGGATGTCCCTACCTGCCCACCAGTTCCAGGCACGGAGAGCCTTCTGCCAATGTCAGCTGCGAACGTCAGCTGCCAACGCAGGTGTTCCCAGTGCAGCTGAGGGTGAAATGCCCACTCCTGGGGGACTCTGCCTTGAACAAACTCGCCCGGCGCCAGCCCTACCCCTGTCAGAGCCCTCAGCTCTCTGACTGCCGGGGACTCTGTCTGTGTGACACCCTGCTGAAGCTGGCCTGGGAGATGGCCCCCAACAAAGCAGATCGTGCGGAGCTGGCGGCAGATGGGATGTGAAGATAAGAGTGCACCTGCTCTGGTTCCAGACGCAAAGACTGGGGAGCAGCAAGCCCCGCCCCAGCCACTGTGGCCAGGACTCGGGCTTTGCTGTGAGCAGCTTCCTGTGAGCAGCCAGGGCTCCTGGAGTCCAGGCTGGAGACCAGGCCGGAGAGCAGCTTGTCCTTCCTGGCTGGCGTGTTCTTTCTGGCGAGCAGGTGGCCCAGAGGCGAGGGGACTGGCCTCCCTCAGCTCCACAGGGAAGCAGAGTGTGTCTGGGGCACAAGGGAGGCTGTCCTGGCATCGGATGAAACTCCAGAAGACACTGTTGGCCAGGGTCCAGCGCTGAGAGCTCCTCACAAACTGCATGGCTCAGGGTCCCCTCGCCGCCTCTGACCAGGAAAGGACAGCAGTTTCCTGTGAGAAGACGTGCTGGTCAACCCCATGCTTTTCAGCAGACGTTAAACTGAGAACTGACGACCCCGTTTGCTGATAAAGCGCTGTCGGTTCTCCCAGCTTTACTTCGAGAACCAGGCCCCCAGGCATTCACCACGAGTCAAGAGCAACACAAAAGGAAAAGTGTACGTTTGCCAAGAAACTCTCGGTCTCCATTTCCAAAGTGAGAGCTCAGAATGCTCGGGGCAGGTCCTGGTGCACGGACCCAGACTCCGTAGCAGGTGGCCGTCCGAACAAGAGCACGGGGCCAGCAACTGTGAAATTCATTCGTTGGGCCCTGGGAAGTGTGCCTTCCCTCAGAGCCGAGCTGGACACTCATGAAACCCGGCACTGGGGTGGCCCCGAGGGGCCTGCAGGGCGACCAGGCCAGGGGCTCTGTCTGGGCGGAGAGCGGCTGCCGGCCAGGCACCCACGGGAACAGTCACAGGGCTGGCCCACACACTGACATCCCTCCTGGCCTTTCTTCAAGGTAAAGGTCAGCTTTTGTGGTGGCCAACTGCAACCGTAGCTGTGAGAAACGCCCTTGAAAACTCTCCATCAGGAAGCATTCAAACACTTCAAATATATACTTTATATGGAGTTTAATGGACACGTTGTTGCCTTTGATGACTATTATTTCTTTTTCTTCCAGTAGACGAGGTCCAGGGACTTTTTATTTTTACTTCATAGAATAAAGGTTGCTCAGGGCACCCTTCCCCAGCAGCAAGCAGCCCACAGCAGTCTCCCCCGGAGGTTCAGGGGCAGGGTGGGGGGGCAGCACACACCCCAGGGCAGCCCGCAGGGCTGCTCCTGCTTGTGTTGTGGAACGCTGGCTCAGGTCTCTGTGTCCTAGGCCAGACCCGTGCCATGCAGATCTGCGGGTGGGAGACAGGACACCTTCGCCGGGGGCCGGGAGGGCGCACAGGGAGCAGATGGGAACACCCTTGTTCTCAGTGATTCAGGCTGTGGCCCTCACGGGCACGGACTTGAGTTCCCCCCGAGTGCAGAGCAGCCACGCCTTCTGTTGCGGCCTTGGGGGAGCTTGCTGGGGGAGCTGCCTCTTCTCCCACCCCGACACCCCTGGCTCTGGGGTGACCTGCTGGGCCTGGGTCTGCTCTGCACATCTCATTCCTTGGGGTCCAGCTGATGGCAGCAGCCCCAGAGGAGAAACCTAACCCTCAGGCAGATGCACGGCCGACACTGCACCCACCGGCATCCCATCGGGAGAGGCCCTTCCCATGTTTGCCCAGGGCAGCAGTGGATGGGTGGGGAACTGCACCCAAGTGCCCCAGTCCCTGTGGCCCGAGCCACATGCCATGTCTGCTGTGGCCCGCAAGCACAAAGCACCAGGGTGCTCATGAATGGCAGACCCTATGAGACCAGTTCCCAGGCCTGTGTCTCCAAGATAAAGGCAAAATTCCTTAAGGCAGCACACAGCCCCTTGAGAACTGCATCCCCTCACCCCAGGTTCCTGAACAGCTGTCTGCGGCCCCAACACACAGGCCGGGTTCAGAGCTGGGGCCCCGCACAGGGCAGGCTGTACGGACAGGCCGGGTCCTCCCATCTCCCCTGGAAATGTTCTGCCAACCCGCCGGCAGGGTTAAAGCAGCAGGTGTTGAGGGAGTGGAAAGAGCCTCGTCCTGAGCCCCAGCCAGCAGCGGGGAGGGTGCTGAGTTCCTGATGCCAGGGTGGGAACTGGATGCACTTGGAGTGGGTCGTCTGCGAGACCCCTGTTCTGAGGCTTCACACCTGCCTGACTCCATGCAGAAGGAGGTGGGGAGAGTGGGCGTGAATAGGTGGTCAAGGTATCTTCCCCTTGGGCACCTGCCTGGGGGTCATAGGCTGCTAGACTAAAGGGCAGGAACCAAAGTCCCGGTGAGGAGCACCATGCCGAGGCTTTGGGTGACAGGTCTCGGTTGCAACAGCCAGATCTGACCACCCGCCAGAATTCTGACCTGGGAGCTGTGGTCTTGAGGGAAAGGAGGGACGGAGTGTGGAGGGGCTCCCATCCCCTTCTTGGAGGGGCTGTCCCACCCTGCAGAGGTGTCCTGTGCTCAGAAAGGAGCCTCTGGGTCAGAGCATCTGAAAAGAAGGGGGTGTCAGGCAACGCCCCTGTGTTCTTAAACCTCTCACTCCCCCAGATGTGGCCACCGGTCTCTGTCTGTGCCAGGCAAGGCTGTGGGAGAGGGAGAGTGACCGGGTGACAGGGCTCCAGGAAGCTGGGGCCGGGGGAGCTGCCTTCCTGTGTGATGGGTGGGAGGGGCGTGCTTGACTCTCTCTGGCGGAAATGGAGCTGATAGTCATGGGGCCAACAACTCAGGACCCTGAGTTCTTGCAGCCACGGACCAAGTCCCGATTGTGCTGGCCGGCAGTAGCCAAGGCTATAGGTGGGGCTCCTGGTCCCACACGGTCTGGCGGCCACACACTGTCCTCTTTGTAATGGCAAGGCCCGCCACCTCTCAGATCAGAGCCTGCTGAAAGGCTGAGTGTCCCCAGGCCCAGGCCCAGGGTCTCTCCCGGCCCAAGATCAGGCGTGAAGAAAGGCCTGGGGGGATTGTAGCCTCCTACCCCATGCCACTCCCACAGCAGCTCTGTCTTTATGTTCTACTCACTTTTATGTACAGGTCCTCAAATTTAAAAGAAAAGAGTGTAAACGCATCGGTTCTAAAACAATTTGCTGCTGAAAAAAAGAAGAGGAGCATTTCAGAGGGAGAATGGGCTTCAGCTGCCCGCCTCATGGGAAGGCCCTGCTAGTGAGCTCCTCAAACAGACACTTTGTGAGGGACACACATAACGCCCGCCGCCACGGAGTCATCCCGCCTCCGTGCTGATGCCCAGAGAGCTCGGGGGTGTCGGTCCTGCGGTCCCAGTGGGACCCCAGGCCGGCGCACCGCATCTGGGGCAGGGAGGAGGCCACCCTGCGCCGGTGGGAATCCCACAGATGCGCTCAGGCTTCCTTTGCTGACTCGACTCCGGCATCGTGAACTGTGCCGGCGTTTCCACGTTCCCTCGATGCCGGCCCCTCCCTGCCTGTGGAACAGGCCATGCAGTGAAGGGAACGATTGCTTTCTGGCCCCCAAGCCGGTTCAGAAACAGCCAGGACAGAGGGAGGAAGGGACCAGGCCGTGGCTTCTCTCGAAGTCCAACTGATGAAAAGCTAAACACGTTCACGTGTGCATGACTCATTTTCCGTCATCTGCAAACATCGTTTCTTGGTCCTGAGTTTCTGCATCATCGTTGAGGGAGAATGTTGACATCACTGATCTTTGTCTCTTTAACCCTGGTGGATCCCAACAGGAGGCTCCCAGAGGCTGGTGCCCTCCTCACTCTGAGCTCCCTGCCACAGCGGCCGCGGGGCGAAACTGACTCTCCTCTGGCAGCTCCGTGGCGGCAGCCTCCCAAAGACAGGCAGGAGGAGGGACGCGGGGCTGGGGGGCCTCACTCCCCGAATGGCCTCGGGCACGTGCCCGCCTGGCTGTCCTCAGTTTACCCACTTGTGTGGCACGTGGACAGGTCTGGGTGCCGCCAGGGGCCCTTCAGGGGGAGGAGTGCTCATGGCCGCGTGGCCGTGTCCTGGCTGGTTTCCCTGCATCCCTGTGGTTTTCTGACAAAGGGGAGCATGTTCGTGCCTGAAATGTTCTCACCTCTTGCTATTTTTGCAAAAGGCCCGAACGCCGTTGTTAAAAATAGAAATAATGAGGGAAAGCAGAAGCTTCTGACCTTGAGTCACGAGGACAGAGTGGGCCTCCCAGCGTCCTCTCTGGCTCCCGATGATAAATGATCCTCCTGCTGCCTTTGTCCTTAGCGGGTTTACCCTTGGCCTACAGAGGAAGTCTCTGCCTTTTTTTCCCCCAAAGCTGGAACAGTGTTTCAACTGATAGTTCTGCACAGTGGTTGCTGGGCACTCCTCGCAGGGGCGGGGAGCCTGCCCCAGGTGCACGGCCAACACTGCCTGGGTCTAGGCACACCCCCCCAACACCAGCTCCCCTGCAGGTGGGAGCAAGGTGCTGGGCCAGGGTGGGGGTCGTCGGGAGGGACAGTGTCACAGAACCGACGGGGCTTCACCCAATTGCCTCAAAGCAGGATCGCACACTCGGCACTGCGTTCTGCAGCAGAGAAGTGAAAGCAGTTTCAGCGTTTCAGCGGCACCAAGAGAGGAGAACAGTGAGCCAGCGCCCCAAACCCGACCCCCCAGTGACTGTCACAGGCGTTTCACGGCAGAGGTTGAGGGCTGCCTGCCTAGGTCTTTGCAAATGCCCGTGGTTTTCCCGGCCTGTGGCCCTGACCTCTGTCTGGTGTCTTCATCTCTGTGGTCGGGCGACTGAGACTCAGCAGAAGGTCTCTGAGTGTGCGTCAGGGATGCTGTCTCAAAGCCAAAAGCAGGAACTCAATGTCTTGTGACCGTTTCATTGCTTAAGCTGTCATTGCTTTATGCTTAACTAATTACATCTTTCTATCTCCTCAAGCAAAGTGTGTTTGTAAACGTTTCCCTGGAACCCGAGTCTCTGACCACACGCCGCAGGACGACGGAAATGCGTGAAGCACTTCGTTAACGCTGTCCCATCTCCCGGCTCCGGGGCCCGGCAGCCACTTTCGCAGGGACCGCCCTCGGGCCTGCTGGGCCGCCCCACCACCCACCAACAAGGGTGTTTCGGAGACCTGAGCAGAAACCGCACAGTTGGCTTGCGAGGCTGTTGGCCCTTCAGAGGGAGAAGCAGCAAACAGGCCCCATGCAGGAAGGCAGGCGTTCAGCCTGGGCTTCTGTCCCCAAAGAGGTCAACACTCCAAAAGGGATGATGGGACGGGGAAGCAGGCTGCCTGTGGGGGTCTCCGCTGTCCTCCTGGTCCACGGAGAGAGTAAAGGCCACCCTGGGTGGCACCAGAGTGGACCAGGGTCCGACCCTATCCGGGGGACAGCCTGGACCTGGCTCTGCTCAGCGGGCAGGGAGAGGTGCCACCTGGCCGTGGGTGGGGAGGGCGTCTGGCGGCTCAGGTGGGGTGTCTGTGGGGGACACACTGTGCTGAGCTCGAGACTCAGGGAGTAACGGTGTGCGGAGAGAGAGGGAGGCAGCGGGTGCTCCAGCGGGTGCGCAGGTGTCTCTGCCTGGAGGCCTCCGATGGAATGGCACACCCCACCCCACGATCTGTCCCGACCCCTGTTCCCGTTCAGTCTCTCCACCCCCACCTTCTGGGTCCTTCTCTGCTGTCCCCACCCACCATGCCCTGACTCCTGCAGGGGCCCAGGGAACTGGCCCCCTCCGGCGGGACCACCGCTTCTTCAGGCCGTGAGAGCAGGTGAGGAGCCGGGGCTGGTTTCGAGGGTAGTTGAGCGCCGGCCTCTTTCAGCCAAATGTGCTGATACTCGGACTGAGAACTCCATGCACCTTTCCACTTCCGCTCCCGTCTCCACCCTGGCCAAGCTGGGAGCCGATCCGGGCAAGGTGCTGTCCCGCAGGAGCGAGCAGAAGACCGAGGGGCTCAGCTCTCTGTGGCCTGCCTGGAGCTCTGGCAGACAGGAGGACGAGTTTGCTCGTCTGGCAGAGAGAATGGGTTTGGATAAGAACTGTCTCACGGATGCCCGCGGAGGGGTCCTGGAGCCCGGCGCCCTCCGGCTCCCGTGGGGTTCAGGCAGCTGCTCGGGCTGCAGGGAGTGAGGAACCCGCCTCCTTAAGCTCCACGCTGGGATCCACTTCAGGCTGGACCTGCCAGCCTTACCCGCACCCTGCTCTGGGGCCCGCAGCTGCAGGGCCCTCCAGCCCCATCGCCGTAAGCAATAACGCAGAGGTGTGATAAAAGCCATCTGTCACCCATAAAACACAGCCTCAGCAAAGCCATAAGCCATAAGCTCTCCTGGGGCTCAGCCAAGAAACACCCTGTGGAAGTCTGGATAGTGACCCCAAAGCTCACTTTCCAACATGAGTTGCACCCCAGGCGGTCGTCTGCAGGGCCATCTCTGCACAGCCATTTTCTACACACACAGTCATCACACCACTGTCTGGATGTCTTTCCAAGCAGCTCCGACCCTAGAAGCACCAATGTGCCGAGAAGGTGCCTGGCAGCCCTGGGGGCCCAGAACCTGTCCCTGTGGGTGACTCCTGGCGGCGCCAGGCTCACACGCTGTGCCATCAGACACGTGTGCTCACAGGGGCACCTGAGTGACCCCAGCTGGCCAGGGAGAAGAGCTTGGCCCTATCCTGCATCTGTTCATTTCTAAGGGGACATCAAGAAAGAGGGCCAGCACCCTCCCCAGCGTGGGTGGTGGGGACCCTCTGGACACACCCCCCAGAGCCCAGTCTGAAGCCTGCAGGGTGGGCCTGCCAGACACGAGCCCAAGTGGGCAGAGCAGGGCTCACTGGCGGCCTGAGGTCCCCGCCCCTGGCACGTCCCCCCACCGTGCAGTTTATCAGCATCAGTTTTTTTGCTTCAGACCCAGGGATCTGAGGGTTCGGAATAAGATGTTCTGCTGTAATTTATTCTCACTTGAACTTTGCATTGGCCTCTAAGTATCAAAGCTTATTTGCCCCTTGTTCACATTCTCGTCTGTAATCTCAGACTGTAGATTTTACAGTCCTGCATAAAATGTTTGGTAAAATGTTTGACTCGATTTTACAAAATGCCCCCTTCTAAAATGACTCCCCTCCACCCAGGACAGACAGGCCAATGTCCCTGAGGGTCTGTCCCAGCTGCCACTCCCCACTGTGCCTGGTTTGCTCGACTTGGCAGGAACGTGTGGAATTTCACAGAGCAGTTCTCCACACTATCGAAAAATGATTTTCTCCTATGAAGGAGAGACAGTGAGGTCCTCTGTGCTCCCAGGTGACAGGGTCACGGGCAGAATCCCCACGTCCCCTAGGAACGTGGGAAGCCTCTTTTCCTTGGTTGTATGGGGAAGCTTCCAAAAAAACTAGCCCAGCTTCCACTTTCAGGGGTAAACATGTGACCCTTTTCATTTCCCCTAAGAAGATGGGTCCAGCTCCGTGTTCTAGTACTTCTTGAGTCCATTTTAATCAGTTTAATTTTTCTTTAAAGTTGGACATCAGGGTATCATCTTTTCTGGGACGTTAACCCTCCCCCACTTTAGGCACTTACTCTGTCTCCCTCGTCCCTCCTCCGTCAGGCCCTCCTGTGGTGCTGCCTCCTGTGATGGTCCCTTCCGGAAATGTCCTGGTTTCTTTGGCCGGCTCAGCCACATTCTGTTTCTGACCGCATTTGTTTTCCGTCTGTCCTGTACCGGCCCATTTCTTCTTTACCTGGGCTTCCTGCTCTTCTTCCAGTCTCTCCAGCTGACAGCCGAGTTCTCCTGTCTTCAGTCACGACCCTCCCGCGACGGGGGCTGGCGGTCACTCCATGTGCCCCCAGCACGTCCTCGGTGGCATTTCACAGGTTCCAACAGGTGCTGCTATCATTCGCGCTCATTTTTCAACTGTCCATGGTTTCCTTTAAAACTCACAAACTATACACGAGTGTTTTTATTTGTGGTGTTAATTCCCAGATAGAAGTATTTTGAAGGCTTAGCTTATATTTTATTAAGCTGCATTGTGTTCAGTGAGCAGACTGTAGGTTCCATAGGCCGTGTGTCTGCATTTGTGTCTGTGCTCCTCAGTGCGGAGGCTGATATCTGCCTTTGGAATTCTTTTTGTTTTGTTTTATTTTGTTTATTCACTTTTAGAGAGAGGGGGAGGGAGAAAGCGAGGAAGAGAAACATCAATGTGTGGTTGCCTCTCACCCGCCCCCTACTGGGGACCTGGCCTGCAACCCAGGCATGTGCCCTGACTGGGAATCGAACCAGCGACCCTTTGTTTCACACACTGGTGCTCAGTCTGCTGAGCCACACCAGCCAAGGCCTGCCTTTAGAATTCTTGACATTTTCCTAAGGATCAATAGACAGTCTTTGTGGTTATTTCACATATGATAGAAAACAATGTAAATTATGCATTGGAATGACACAAAGTATAGAAAATAATGTCAAGCTTTTTCGTTGTTTTATTTGCTTGTTTTGGGGTTTCTTGATCTGTCATTTTGAATTAGAGTGAAGAGTTTCTCTTCCTCAATGATGCCCAGGCTGTGGCCATGTGGCAGGAGAAGGAAAGGGCCAGAGGACCAGCAAGGGGGTGCACCTGCTCACGGGTTTGTGCTGGCAGCTCAGGGAGGAGGCTGCCTTTGTCTACTGGACAGGCCCCCTCTGTCCACAGTCCCCCCAGGCCCTCAAACCCAGCACAGAGAAGGCCGGCCTCACGAACCCTTCCCAGTGTGACTCTCCACTCCCATCAGGCCCACACCAGCCGAGTCCCAGGCACGGCGGGGAGGTCAGGCCTCTTGCATGTTCTTGGTGCCACCAGACAAAGGTTAAACCAAACACCCTGTAACGCCTGGGACCCTGGTGAATGTTCAGTGAAGACCCCCTCCCTGCAGTCTAGGACACAAGCCCTCCCCAGAACGGCCTGTGGCCACAGCCAGCCTGTGGCCACCAGCCACAGGAGTGACTGTGGCAGGTCTGAGACAAGTGACCTCCAGGAAAGCAATGCAGACCAGGGAAGGTGTGGCACCAGGACCCGAACTGGTGGGCGGATACCTGAGGTCTCCTCCCCTATGCCCAGCCTGAGGGTGCAGGTGGGGCTGTTCCAGGGGAAGGAGGCCGGCCAGTTCAGGGGCCCATCCTGCTAGGGGGTCTCTGCCCCTGTCCCCAGCTCATCTCCCACCTCAAGGCCCTCATGCCCCTCTGGGACCCCCAGGGTCTTGGCACTTTTGGGTCCCCTGCTCAGAACACTGTCCCACAGACCCGCAGGTTCCTGTTCCCTCCTATATGAGCTTCTGTGCAAATGTCGCTTTCTCAGGGGCCTTCCCTGCCCCCCCACCTCCCAATGTCTGATCCCCTCCCAGGGATACATTCTTCTATGGGATTCCTGTCACCAGTTGACATGCCACACACTGGCTTTGGAATGCCAGTTTTTTTGGGACAAAGCCCCCAGAATCATTCCCCGGTCTCCAGTGAGGCTACATGTTAACCCCCTGACCCCCTTCCCAGAGACATGCCCGCCACCCCACTCCCCCTGCAGACCGTGAGGCAGAGGCCTGCGGGGTTTCCAGCCCTGGTGTGCCTGTGTGCGAGTCTGCTCTTAGTCTGCCCCAGATGGATCGATCGAACCAAATCAAGTTACTCCTCGGAGCGAAGTCTGGAGGAACCAGGCAAAAGGTCCAGCGAGGGCTGTTCACAGTCTGTCCTCCTGGGGGTGTGCTGTTCTCAGAGGCGCATTCCACTCACGTCACCTTAGCCTGTTGACACGTGGCCACAGATTGGGTGCTCTGAGGACCCTGTGTGCAGGGAGTGTGAGCCCAAGGGCAGGAGAGGGAGTTCAGGCTGCAGGGTGCAAAGCACTGGAAACGCCCAGGGAGCCTCAGCGTGTCCTCAGTCTCCAGGTTCGGCCCACCCACCTGCTCCCTGAGGACACTGACCAGGGGAGGGCAGTGGGGGTCTGGCAGCTACAGAGTCCCCCAGCTAATGAGGCACTGGAGGGGCTGGGTGGTCACCTAAGCTCCTGTGCCAGGAGGCTTGTCCTGCTCCCCAGCCCCAGGTGCAGTCGGGCGGGGCCTGATGGTCGACCTGCGCCCCAGCTGCGACCCCGTTTCCTCGGTCTCTCCGAGTGACCGGTGCAAAGTGGCCCCTCCTGTACATAGAGGGTGCTGTCAGCGAGGGGGCAGGAGGGAAGGACAGACGGGGGGAGGGAGCTCCGGCTCCAAGGACAAAATGGCCCCACTGTCCACCCCCACTCAAATGCACTGTCACCCTCCTCCTCCCACTGCCCCCAACCTCCAGCTCCAAGGGGCCTGAGTCCAGCCCTTTCATTCATTTCCAACCAAGTGAGCGGAGAGCCCTCTCCCGCCCTGAACCAGCATCTGGGAGTCCAGGCCGATCAGAGACAATGGGCCCTGACCCGCGTGAGAGGAAGCTGAGGCCCTGCAGGGCAGTGGGTGCCTGGTGCACCAGAGAGTAGAGGGCTCCCACCTGGGGCTCTCCCTCCAGAGACGGCCTTCTCTGTGGGCTGGAGAGGCTGTGTTTGGGGCGGTTCTACCTGCAGGGCTTCTGGGCAGGGGTAGAGGCCTGCCAGGCTCCCTAACCTTCCTCACTCGGGCCCTGGGCTAAGTGCATATTCACACTCACAGACCCTCTTGGGGGCTGCCGGTACCAAGGCTGTGTGGGCCCAGCAAAGGCCAGGACGTGGAAGTAACGGCGGGTGGGGGGGGGGGCGGCTGTCTCTGGGCTTCTGGGAGAAAGTGACACACAGGCAGCCTCACCACATGCTGGCCCCTCTCCCTGCCCAGCGATGGAGTGCTAGCTCGGGCGCAGGCGTCTCCAGAGTTAAGCCGCAAGTGGGGTCCCCTTGGGTAGGGTGGGGCCCGGCCAGCTGCTGGAGCCTCGCTATTCTAGGGCCCGCTCTGGATCTGAATCAAATACCGCGCTCCTGGCTCCCTTCGGGTCTCCGACGGTGGCCCTGCCGTCCCCTCCTCCGCCCGGTCTCCCGCGGCGAAGGGGTGGGGCACAAGGTGGCCATCTGCCGGCGCAGAGGCCCAGAGGCTCCGGGGAGGTACGTGGCCTGGACTCCTGGTCCTCGGCTCAGCCGGACAGCGGCAGGCCCCGGGCAGGCGGGCAGAAGCGGCGGCCTGGCCGGGGAGCCCACAGGGACAGCGTCCGCGGCGGCGCGGCTACACCCTGCGGCCGCAGGAGCCCAGAGCGCCGACCCCGCGCACTCCCGCCGCCCTGTCTCGGGCGTCTCCGGCTCCTCTCGGCAAACCGCGGAGGGAAGGCGCCCTCTCCGTAGCGGGCCCGGAGCTGCACACGCATCTCGGGGCGCGGCCGAGGGGAGGAGGAAGGAGAAAGGGAGCGGAGTCGGCCGGGCCGGCAGTGACTCGCGGGGCTGCCGCTCGGCCAATCTGCGGACGCTGACGCGGGGGGCGGCTCCGCCGCGCTCGGATATCTGCCCGCCCGGGCGCGGGTCGCCGAGAGGCTCGTCCGCGAGGGCGCAGCGCTCTGGGGACTGCCGCTGCACCTGCTGTGGATCTCGCCAGCCGCTCCGTACGCCCCCCGCCCGCACGCGCCTCCCCCCCGTGCCCGCGACCCTGCGCCCTAGTTCCTCTCCAGGTCCCCGCCTCCCGGCCGCAGCGTGAGAGAGCCGAGCCCTGCCCGAAGGAGCCGCCCCTTCGCCTGGCCAGCCCGGCGCCTAGCGAGGCCCACCGAGCTCCGGATCCGATTGCGCCGCACGGTGGCCGCCACCTCCAGGCCGCCGCGCCCCGGCCGGCATGAGCTGCCGCGCCGGGTCCCTGCGCGCCTGATGAGCGCGGCAGGAGACCCGAGCTGGCCACTTCGCGCGCCGGGCCTCACCCGACTGCGCCCCCAGCTCCGCGGACGAAGGCCTTTGAGTCACGCCGCTGAGGGCGCGGCCGCTCCGGACAGTCGAGAGGGAACGGCCCCGAGATGGCCCGGCGAGCGTGCGTTTTGGCGGTGTGCTCCTTACACGTGGTGCGGGCTCCGGGACAGCCCCGGAGATGGTAGCGGTCCGAAGCCAGATGGACCTTGACCGAAGCCGCGGCGCCGATTTCGTGCCTAGCCAATACTAGAGGGGCTCGGGCGGGCCCGCTCCAGGAGGGCGCCGGAGGGCCAGGCCGCGCTCAGCGCCGGCCATGAAGATGATCCTGGTGCGCAGGTTCCGGGTGCTCATTCTGATGGTGTTTCTGGTGGCCTGCGCGCTGCACATCGTGCTGGACCTGCTGCCTCAGCTGGAGCGGCGCGCGGCCCGGCCATCGGGGGAGCCCGGCTGCTCCTGCGCGCAGCCCGCGGCGGAGGCGGCGGCACCGGGCTGGGCCCAGGCGCGGGGCCGGCCCGGGGAACCTCCGGCCCCCGCCTCGGCCGCCGGCGACTCGGGCTGGCCCAACAAGCACACGCTGCGAATCCTGCAGGACTTCAGCTCCGACCCCTCCTCCAACCTAACGTCCCACTCCCTGGAGAAACTGCCCCCCGCGGCCGAGCCGGCGGAGGGCGCCTTGCGGCGGCGGGATCCCGGCGCCCCCAGGCCCCGCGACCCCGCGCACCGGCCGCTGCTCCGAGACCTCGGTCCGCGTCGACCCGTGCTGCCCCCTGGCCCGAGCGGGGACGGCTCCCTCCTGGCCAGGCTGTTTGAGCACCCGCTGTACCAGGTCGCCGTCCCGCCGCTAACGGAGGACGATGTTCTCTTCAACGTGAACAGCGACATTAGGTTCAACCCCAAGGCGGCGGCAGAGAACCCCAACTGGTGAGTCGGATGCAGGGCCACTTGGGGTGCGTGCGGGCAGGCCGGACCCCTAAGACAGCCTCTCGTCCTTTGACAGTGAAGACCCGCCTGTGTCGTTTGCCTGGAGAAGGCCCCTTTACGTCCCAAGCACTGTGCTCACAGCCAGCGGCCCCTGGAAGGGGGGCTTTGTGTGCCCTCCGCCCTCAGGCTGCCCCTTGCCCAGGGCACTGCCTTTGTCTGCAGAGGACTGTGCCTCCCCGGGAACCGGGAAGGGCTGAGCCCCAGGTGCTGGCCTGGAAGGCAGGCTGGGCGCTGGGTGGGCGAGCGGAGCCGGGACAGCCGGTGCCTGCCGGGCCCTAGGCGCCGGTTGGGGTAGGGGAGTCAGGCGGAGAATGAATGAGCCGGCGAGGGAGTGAGGAGGGAGGGTGAACCCACCTCCACCCCTTCCCGGGAAGCTGCCTGCTGCCAGGTTTTCAGACGCTTGGCGGACACGCCGGACCGTCTGGAGAGGCCCAGGGAGCTGTGTGAGTCAGTCTATGAGAACACTATCCACCAAGGGCGTGCAGGCTCCGAAGCGGCCTCACCGGGGCACCCTCAGCCACCGGGCCTGCAGTGCCGACTGCTCAGGGCGGCAGTTTCGTGAGGGGCGGGAAACACCCTCCAGAAACACCTCTTCTAGCTGCTCCGGCTTAAGCCCTTCCCCCAGGCCTCCTCAGCCACAAAGATCAAGATGAGCAGGTGCTGCAGCCAGCAGTGGAACATCAACCAGCAGTGAGGCTGGAGTAAAACTCGCGGCAGAAGCGTGCCCCCCCACCCCCCGCCCCGGGCCAGGCCAGGCCAGGAGGGGAGGCGGGGCGTGCAAAACACCCTGTAAGGACCAGTGTCCCTGACAGTGGACCAGGCTCAGTTTTGTGTCTGAACACCCCAAGGTATTTGTTTGGGGGCCTCTGTGCTTTGTCTGCTGGCCAGGATCAGGGAGAAGCTCAAAGTTTAGGGACTGGAACAGTGCCCTGGTCCATGGGTTTCAAAGGAAAAATGGCATCTAGAGCCCCCCATGTCCACTGTGGGAGGAGGCTCAGGGCCTAAGGGCCTCACGTGCCAGTGAGTTAGAGCGGAGACAAGGCCACCTTTCCCTGCAGTCCCCCGACCAGCCCCTCCGTCCAGACTGTATGAGGACGGCCTCCTGGGTGGCGGGCAGGTCCTGCCACCTTCCTCTCCCCTCGCGCCAGCCTGCTCTCATTAAAACCAAATTTAGCGTATTGCATCATCCCTGCCCCAGTCGTTGGAGCCGAAGCAGGGCTCCTGGGGAACGACTCTGACAGACGGGGCGTGTCTGCGACTCGCAGTCAGGCTGCGGCCAGAGGTGAGCCCGTCCTCCCGCCCTGGGAAGCGCCAAGGCCCCCGGTCCCCCCAGCTGACGTCAGGTTTGTCGGGCTGTTTTGGTGACCCCAGGACAGACCTGGGGGGTCCGGCGCGGATGCCCTGGGCTGGGCCCTGCTGTAGTTATAGCTGTCTGCGGCGGCTCCGAGGGTAAGTAGGAATTAGGGGCCCTGAGATGTGTTATTAGTCGGCCCAACAGCAGCCACAGAAAAGCGCGGACGTGGCAAGGTCCTGCCAGCACAGAAGGGCCGTTGAATGGGCGAATCCTCTGGACCCAGAACCCACCTGTGGCACCTGCGGCCAACCCCTTTCGTTCTCTGTCCGCTCCCTGCTGACACCAGCCACCTCGTTGCCACAGGCCCCAGGAAGGTACCGAAGACGAGGAATTCTTGCCCACGGGGGAGGCCGCGGTGGACAGCTACCCCAACTGGCTCAAGTTCCACACCGGCATCAACCGCTATGAGCTGTACTCCAGACGCAGCCCGGCGGTGGAGGCCCTGCTGCGGGACCTCGGCGCTCAGAAAATCACCAGTGTGGGTAGGTCCCCGCCGGCGGGTCCTGCGGGCCTCTTGGGAGGGGACAGGGGATGGCCTGCTGTGGCACTCGTGCAGAGGGGCCCAGCCCTTCTAGGCCACAGGCCCCCTCCTCCAGCGAAGGGGGTGCCCCTGGGGGCTGCGGCCCCTCCCGCAGCTGCACCCACGGGCTCCCAGCGGCTGGGGCCAGCGTCTGAGCGCATCCAAGTGCTCCTGCTGCTCCCTGTGGGCGGGGAGTGACCAGGGCTCTGCTGTCCGGGGTGCAGGCCCACATTCTTAGGCGCTGGGAGGCAGCATCTCTGAGCACTCGGGGCTCCTCGGAGTCGCTGATTTCAGGACAGCGTGCCAGCGCAGTTTCTGAGTGTGGAGGTTAGGTGCCATCGTTCTTGGGCCTGCAGGCAATCCTTTGGAAAGTCCCTGTTAGTCACTGGTGGCTCCGAGAAGCCCAGGGCAGGCTGGGCCCTGGCCTGGGAAGCGCTGCTCCCAGGGGCTTTGCAGGGTGTGCCCTGCCCGGCGGGGATGCCTGGATGCAGGTCTGCAGGCTGCGCACGGAACGGGCCACTCTGCGCACTGCTTCTTGGTGTGTGGTGAGCAGTCCCTGTTCCAGCCACCGGGGTTCTGTCCAGCTGCTGACAAAGGGCAGTCGGGTGTCACCTGTGTGACAGGCAGGTGGGTTCTCCAGAACCCTTTACAAACTGGTTTTGATGTTCTCGGCCTGAGCTCATGGGCTGGGGGAAGACAGGGCGACAGCCTCTCCCAGCACGCACTGTGCACCCTCATGAGAGACGACAGCTGGCCGCACCTCTTACGGGGTCCAGGACTTCCTGCTCTGCTGGGAGGCGGCCCCTGTGAGAGGTGGGGCTGGGGGACACCGCAGCGGGGTGCCCCTTTCACTCCAAGAGCAGCCGTGGCTGTTAAAGAAAGACCCAGCACCTTGGCTGGCTCCTTCATTTGTTCAGGGGGCTTCCTGGGCACTGCCTGCCTCTTGGGCCCCTCCTGGGTCGGGGGCAGTTGGGGGTGCATCCTGTCGCAGAGAGATTCTGCTGCCCCCGACCTGAGCTCCACGCGGGCACGGGACGCACACGTGGACCAAGAGAAAGTGCTCTAGGTGCCACAGGATACAGTCTGGGGGAGTTCGGAGAGGAGACTGCCAAGGGGGACCTCGGTGAGAAAAGGTGCTGGCTGGGCCTGGGTGACTGCAGCCATTCTCTGGCCACAGGGAGGGCAGGGCTTCTGGGGAGTGAGCCAGCGTCTCAGCGGGTTCAGGGCAGGGCAGTGTCTGCACTGCTCTCGGGGTACACTTCTTTCTGCCTCAGTCTCCCCACCTGCGAGCGGGCTCATGTCTGCTCAGGAACACTGCCTCTTGTTCTAAGCAGATGGCAAGTGCCCGTGAGCTTGTAAAACATTAACCAGTGCTCTGCGGTCTGGGCCTCTGCGGCCCCCCCGGAGGACAAAGGCAGGGTCAGGGGCCAGAGCGCCAGACCCCGTGGCAGGGGCAGAGGGCGTCAGGCCTCCAGGGCTCACAGGCAGCTTTGCCCACCCTGAGTACCCTCCCCTCCCATTGCCACGGAGGCCTGGCCTTGGGGTGCCCCGACCCCAGGGTTCTGGCTGGCTGTTACCAGGGGTGAGTCCCTGCCTGTCGCCGTCCTGCAGGCTGAGTGGATCTCCTTTTCCCCACGGGTGCACCAGCTGAGCGTGTTCGAACCCTGTCTGTTCCTTGGGGTGCTGGGCCCTCCAGAGTAGAGGCTGGCCGTTCCCCGTCACTCCGCAGGCACTGATGAGTGCTGGTGGGGGTCCCCGATGGCCTGGTGCCCCCCTGCCCTGGCAGGACAGTGGGCCTGGGTTCCACCAGTCAGCAGCCACCTGGATTAACCTCTCCAGAGCTCACGGGGAGCACTGGGGGGCTGCGACCCGGCCCCTGCCATCTCTAGCCTGCAAATCTGAAATCCAAACAGCTGATCCGGCAGCCAAACCCTGACTCATCCTGAACTCATGGGGGCAAACCTGAACTGGCGAGACTTTGTAAACCCTGGTTTTCACCTAGAGTGAAGTCAGCGTGTGTGGAGCCCCAGGGCTCTGCCCGGACCCGCCACGCTGTCTGCGCTGCATCTGCACCGCCAGCACTCCGGTCATCGGAGACCGCCAGAGCCTCCAGACAGTTCTGCCCCCAGAGGCTGTGACCCAGTCTGAGAAACTTGCATCGCAGGGCTGTGGAGGGGACCCTGGGGCAAACAGGACCGTGAGAGCAGCATGGGGCAGGGTCCCCTCGGGCCAGCCAGAGCCAGGGACTGGGCCAGACGCTGTGACTGCCCGGGTCTGCAGGTGCTCCAGGGTGAGCTCGCATTGGTGCAAAGGCCCCAAGTCCAGGGAAGCGGTAGGCCCTCCACTCCCGAGCAGAGGGGCACAGTGCTCAGGTGTGCCAGCCTCGGCCACCTGCCTGCAGAGAGCAGGAGAGAGGCCGGGAGGGCCAGGCTGCAGGCGACTCCGGCGAGGCAGCACGCTGTCCCTGGGTGTCTGCCCTTCAGCTGATGCCAGAGACAGCTTCTGGCTGGTCCCTCAGCTAGCAGATCCTGTTGGGCAGCTCTGGAGACCAGGGCCCCTAGCTGGGAGCTGCCTGCTGCCGGTGGCCCCAGCCCTGGCGTTGCGGGACCGGGTGGGCTGCACCCCTGGGAAGCCTGGATGGATGGCGGCCCCTTACAGGAGCCCAGAGCCAACCTGAGGATGCGAGAGTTAGTGCTGCAGTTGCCCGAGTGTGAGATGGAAGGAAGGACAAGCGTGGAAGTGCCGGTGACACACGCACAGGGTGGCGTAAAAAGTTCTAAATTTAAAGAGCCAGAAATCCAACCACCTTCAGGCAGCCACTCTACAAAGAGGGAAACTGAGGCCTCCGAGAGTGGAGACTCACCCGCAGTCGGCACGTCGCTGCTCTCGGCACAAGGTTCTGGCCTTGGTGTCGGCCGGGCAGGTGCTTCAACCTTCAAGCTGTTCCCCGCACCCCGACCCTGCCTGGGAGGCTGCTGCAGGAGTGGGGGGCCTGTGGGGCCCGGAGCTCCCTCTTGGGACCGCTCCAGAAGCCACCCCCGCCCCCAGCCTTCGGCCTGTTCCTGCCGCCTGTGCGGCGGGGCCGTGTCTGTAGCCAGGCTCCTGGCAGCTGGGTGGCCTTGCCACCGCCGTGGAAAAGGCTCGAGATGTCATCTCCTCTGTTCAGTGTGGGGTCAGGCGAGCGGTGCCTTCCCCAGCCAGTGCTGCCCTGCAGGGTCACGGGTGCAGAGAATAAAGGACACAGTGAACGACGCCGTACTTGGAACGACTTAAACGGGAAAAGCCACACGGAGGAGGTGATTCCGGCCCCCCTGCCTGAAATGCGGCCGGATCTGGACAAACCCGAGGGGGGTCCTTGGACAAAGGGGCAGCCCCAGAGGACAGAGGAGCTGGAGACCAGGACCCCCTGGTTGGGGAACAAAGGTGGGGTCAGGGGCAGCCCTGGTGCCAGGGGCTGCGTGGTGGTCCTGCCTCTGCTCCAGCACCAGAAAGGCCACCGGGCCCCACCGCCCCAGGTGGCAGGGTGGCAGCTTCGGGTTCCCGGGTCAAGGACCTGGAGAAAGAGAACTGAAAACGCCCAAAGAGCCAGACCCCGGCGCAGGGCTGGGGGGGCTGTGGGTGGTCCCCGAGGGAGGCAGGGAGGAAGGGAGGCTGTGGACTCTCCTCCCCACCCTTGGGTCCCAGGTCAAGGACAAAGGCCCTGCGGGTGCTGGCCCAGGCCCCTTACCTGCTCTCCCCATTTGCACCGACGGCAGCTGCGCCTAGAATCCGATGGGCGCATGTCCCTCAGCTGCGGTGCACCCGAGGGCGGGAGCCTGGGCGTCCACCACACCACTGTTCTCTGGCCCCCTCAAGGGCACCCAGTTCAGAACGCAAGCGTGCTGCTTCTCAGACACGCGCGGGGCAAGCCTGCAGCGACTGCGGCTCACAGGCCCCAGGGGTGGCGGAGGCCTGCAGACGGCACCGGTGGCGGAGCCGAGCACGCTGGCAGCCCTGGGGTCTCCGGAGCCGATGGGCAGCGACCGGCACTGCTTATGCATTTTGGCATCCTGTTAACTAGGTTGGCCCGTGCAGCGGATGGCGTGTGTTGTTGAGGGCCCTTGGTCAGAGTTAATCAATAGCATATTGGGGCCCAGCTGGGGACGTGACTTCAGGGTGCTGGAACCACTGAGCTGACGCCCAGGGTCTGCACGGCAGGCCCGCCAACGGGAGGGGGCAGGGCGGCCTCGGAGGCGCTGTGAGGCTGTGTGGCTGCCTGTGGTGGATGCGAAGGGAGCCGGCCTGCCCGCCCCATGTGCCAGTGACTGCGGAGGTGGCGTGAAGAGGGCAGGTGACAGGGACACATCCAGGGTGAGAGTGACTTCGGGAACACGGCCTCTGGCCTGTGCCTGACCTCTTGCCTCTGGGCGCTCGCCCCTCTGTCAGGTCCCTCCCCAGGGCTGAGGTTGGCTGGACCTCTGTCCCCAGGACACCTGGAGACCCGACCAGGTGCAGGCGTGCCCAGCAGCTCTTGCCCAGGGCCTGCGCCTGCTCACCTGGGATCTGCCTCTGCCCCCGGGGCACCTCTCCTGGCACTGGGGCGAGATCGCCTCAAGTCGGCGCCTGCGGCTTCTCTGCAGGAAGGACGCCCAACTCACACCATGCTTCTCAAGGCCCGTCGTCGGTGTCCCAGCTCTACTGCCGGGCCCTCGGCCTGACCACCCCCGGACCCGTCCTGCAGGGGTGAAGCTCGGGGCAGCTCTGCGTCTTCCCACCCTGGGTGCTGCCAGGGCAGCAGGCAGCTGTGTGTGGTCTGGTAGGGAGACGACAGCTGCCTCCAGAGCAGAGTTCCAGATGTCTCTCCACATGGCTGCAGCCTGGCGGCGAGAGCGAGAGCGTTGTGGAAGACGCTGAGTCCCAGACGAGGGAAAGACGGGGCCCAGGACAGGGGGCGAGGAGTGTCCGCAGCACCATGGAAAATGCCACACTTCCCCTGGAGAGGGGGCCCTTGGCCGCGACCAGGGTGCAGGCCGTGGGGTCGGTGGTGAGCTGGCCTCGCTGGGGCAGCGGGTGACCCTGTCTCTCTGCCTCCCCTGCAGCCATGAAGTCGGGGGGCACACAGCTCAAGCTCATCATGACGTTCCAGAACTACGGGCAGGCGCTGTTTAAGCCCATGAAGTGAGTGCAGCACTGGGGGCGGGAGGGCAGGGTGTGGAGAGGGGTCCCTGCCGGAGCTGGGGCAGGCCGGGGGCTGGGTGCTGACCGGCTCCAGGGCTGGTGGAAAGGCAGCTTCCACAGGTCTTGGACATCCGCCCTGATTTCTAATTTTCAAGATAAGCTATAAATAGATTTTTTTCTGTTTAATCTTCAAATCTTAAAAACTTTCTTTTATGAACGTACAATCTGTAAGTTGTTGGTAGAGTAATGTGAATTAATTAGATTGTAGTATTTCCCCCCAGCCCCAGATCCTGAAGCAGGTAAGATGGGAGGGGCACCTGGTGACTCGGGTGGGGCCCGGGGGTCCTGACCTGTGGGCGACCTGACCACTGAAGGGCCATGGGTTTTGAAAAGCAAAAAAGGAGCACGTTAGCCCATGAGTTCCTGGACTGCCTTGCGGGTTTTTTTAACAGCTTTGTGAGGATACAGTTCACACAGCACACACGTCACCCACTTACACCCACAACTCAGCAGCCTCAGTGCGTGTGTGTCGGCCTGCACGCCTGGTGTCGGGAGCTGCTCCTCACTCCCAAGAGAAGCTGCACAGCCAGTCCTCGCTCAGTGGCCTCGGGAGGTTCTGCAGCGTTTTGTGAAAGGACAGGTAGCGAAGAAAGCTGTCACCGCCGGCTAAGTGACGCACACGAGACTTAGCTCCCTGTGCGTCCCATCAGCATCACCCCGGACTACGGGAGCGGAGTGTTGTTGGGGGGCCCATGGTACACCCCGATTCCTGCTGGCCCTCCTCTGGACCTGGACGGCCCCCGGTCCACCCCCGTCTCCGTGGGTTTTCCTGTTCTGGGCCTTCATGTGAACGAAACTGTGACATGCGTGTTCTCTGTGACCGCGCCTCTCACACAGCGTCATGTCCTCGGGGCCGTGCACGGGGCGGCCCGGGGCAGCGGCCGGGCCTGACCCCTCTCTGGGGTGAATGCCGTGCGTTCTTCTGCTGCAGGTGTGCGGGTCATTCACACACTCCGCTGTGTGAGTCTCACTGTTGGGGACGTTCGCCTGCCAGTTTGGAGTGGACGCGTGTTTTCGTGCCTTCGGGGCAAGCACCCAGGAGCGCAAACTCGGGGTTGCGTAATAACTGGATTTTGCCGCTCAAGGGACTGCCAGACTGCTGTCTGCAGCAGTTACCCCATAATCCCACCGAGCCTCCCGCGCTTGCGACACCCCTCATTACTGCCCTCTGATTACGGCCGGCGGGAAGCGGTGCCTCCTTGTGGGCTCGCCCTGCGAGTCCCTGCTGGCTGCCGCTGGCCGCGGGTCTGTGGGTCCCAGTTGGCCGCAGGCAGGCCTTGGCAGAAGTGCTGCTCCGGGCCTTTCCCTTCTCACAGGCAGGGCGTGTTTGTGAACGGGTCGCACGACTTCTTTGTGCATTTCAGATGCAAGACCCTCTTCATGTCGGTGGTGTCCTCCTTGGTTCTGAGGACGTGTAATTAGGTTTTGTTGGTGCATGTGACGTTGATGGAGTATTCAAGGGTTTCTTTAAAGATTGCATTTACTTTTAGAGAGAGGGGAAGGGAAGGAGAAAGAGGGAGAAAAACATCAATGGGAGAGACAAACTCCCATCGGTTGCCTCTTGAATGTGTCCTGACTGGGGCGGCACGTGCCACCCCGGTGCATGCCCTGACCAGGAATCCAACTGGCGACCTTTCGGTTTGCAGGAGACACCCCACCCACTGAGCCACACTGGCTAGGGCAGTGTAACAGTTTTGATGTTGGAAAATACGTCTGCCCCACAAGTAGCGGCTCAGGTGGCGTGTGTGGCTGGGGTTCTGAAGTTCTCAGTGGTGTCCCCTAAGAGCCTGCAGGCCAGGTGGCCTTTCCTCGGGGCCTCTGTCCACCCTTTCCCCGAGTGCTGGCCGCCATCCGGGCGCGGAGGGCCACACAGCCCCTCCCAACATGGCTCCCCTTCCCTCCTTTTTTTTCCATCTGGGTGCTGCTCTGCTGGGTGGAGCCGCCCTCCCAAAGCTGTTTCCTCGTGTTGGTGGCGGCACCTGACCGTCCCTGCTCCAGACGTCACTTGCAAGGGCCGCTGACAGTGTTTTCACGCTCGGAGTCACTCAGCCTCCCATCACAGGGCAGGCTCACTGCTGACTGTCCGTCAAGGAGGATCAGATGGGTTTCCATGTAAACAAGGGGTGGGACGCAAAGCAGGGCTGGAGTCCAGACTCAGACGTCCGGCCTCGGTCAGGCAGCCTGGGGTGTCTTTGCTGAGACGTCAGCGACTCCCGGGGTCACCGTGCCCTGCGAAGAGGCCTCAGGTCTTATGATTTCGGTCTCCCATCTGCACTGGGCGGGGCCCCACCCGGCGGGCCGGTGGGCCTCCATTCACCGGTTCCCCACCAGGTCCGGCATCGTCGTGTGGACTTAGCCGCACATCCGTGCCCAGAGCCTCCCCATGGGGCACCCGCTTCCTTTCCTTCTGCACGTGACAGAAACGTGTGTACCTGCCTCAGTGAAACTGTCTGGGAACATTGGTTTCGAGGCCCAGTGGTCCTTCGAGGCTGAGACGCGTGCTCAGAGGCAGCTGCAGAAACCTTGCCGGCCGGTGCTTCTAAATGCAGACGCTGGAGCCCCCACCTGCTCCACATGAACCAGGCTGCCAGGCACAGGCAGAGGAGGGAGGGAGGGAGGCAGGGCGGTGGAGGTCAGGTCCTGTGTTCGGCGTGCTGGGCACTCTGAGCCCTGGCGGTGGGTGGACAGGCCCAGGCACGAGTCAGTGTGGGACCTCATGGGAAGCTGTCCTGGGGATGGGGGCGGGAAGGGGCCTGGGAGCAGGCCTGTGGGGGTGTTGCAGAGGGAGCAGGAACTCCCCCTGGGCTCACGAGCGGAAGCCTGGGGAGAAGAAGGGTCTCTGGGCCAGTGATCGCACAGTTAGGAGCATCTGCGTCCTTGTGTTCTCCCGATAAACACCGTGTTTTCCTTGAGCGGTGCCCTCCCTTAGCCAGGAGGCAAACAGATTGCCCAACCACCCGCCGCTGGGTGTGGAGTCAGCGGGAGCCCTGGCCAGGGGAGGACAAGGACCCTTTTGTGTCCGCACCGGGCTTGGGCTGCCTCCAAACCCACCCCTGGCCTCCTCCTGACTTCCAGGAGCTCAGCATCTTCCCCAAGGGGCCCAGCCAGGATCCTCCCTCAGGTCTGAGTTGGCTCCACGGAAGCTGCCAAGCCCCGTGTCCCACGTGGGCTGCATCTGCCAGCATGGGGCTGACCAGGGCCTCCCTGCCCCTGTCTGAAGAGCCATCCCTTACAGTCTTGGTGGTCAGGGTCATCCCCCCCGTCCCCGCCCTGTGACCTGGCAGAGCTGTCAGGGCCGATGGCAGCTGCTGTTTCGCGACCAGATGCAGAGTCTTGCCTGGCACAGAGCTACAGTTCCACAGGAGCCGGCAGCCAGCCAGGGAAACAGATAAACAGGAACACGTCAGAGGGCCGGTCCCTGGGGAGCACTCAGGCCGAGCCTCTGCTGGGACCAGGGGGCAGGACCCCGAGGCAAGGTGGGTGCAGGCTTCTCTGAGCCCTCACAGCTGCCTGGGAAGTGGCTGTCCTTGCCGGTTCACGGAGTGCGTGGCGCCAGCACTGGCCGGCCGCCTGCGAGGCCCTCTGTGGACCGGGCAGGCGGTCGCACCGGCCTGCACACTCCATGGGCTGCGGGGGCCGAGCCAACCTCTCTGCCCACTGAGGCCACCAGGCTTCCCCAGACACCCATTCACTCACCTCGGGCCGGGCCAGCCCCGAAAGTAAGCCTTCTGCTCTGTGACCCCTGAGAACTCCCTGCTCACAAGGTGAAAGAAAGAGGGAACCAGAGACACTTCTGCAGCCTCGAGCAAGAAGATGCGCGGAGGGCGGGAGCGCAGTGAGACTCAGAGAGTGCGCAGCCCGGGCCTGCCCTGCGGGTGGCACCTGTGCCCAGGCCTTCCACCGCCCCCCCTTGGTCTCCCAGCGCCTTGCTGACTGTGGCAGTGTTTCCCTGGGGGCTTCTGGAAAATACTGTCCCTTCGTTTAAAATCAAAGCAAGCAGGCCGTCCGCCCCGAACCACTGTGCTGCACGGCAGTGTGTACGACACCCGAGAGTGTCTCCGTGTTCTCTCCGGCTGCTGCAGCCCTGGGGGTGTGGGCCGCACCCTGCTTGTCATGAAGCGGGGGTGAAAAGGTGGGGAAGAAGACGTGGTCTTCCTTCTCCTTGTACAGGAGGAAAGTGGAAGTCGGGGCATTTCTCCCAGGAGCTGTGCGACCAGCCTGGCGGTGTTCACAGAGCTCCTCGCACGCCCTGAGGAGGAGCCGCCCGCCCGCCGCCAGAGCCTGCATATCCCTCCTGCTGGAGGAAAACATGGGGCGGCCGCGATCCTGCCGCCGAGCGAGGGTCCCCTCCGCAGCACAGCGGCCAGCATGGCCGCCACCTCGTCTTCCCCGAGTTCTGGGAAACCGTGGATGCGTGCACACCTGCGTCCTGGGGCCCCAGGGAGGCACCCTCGTCCCTACTTCAGTTCCGTGCCATAGTCACTTCCACGAGCGCCAGGCGAGCCACAGAGAGTGTCAGAAGCAGCAGATCTGAGCATGCCCGCCCCCCGAACCCCTCGCCTCTGAAACCCAGGCTGCGTCACTGCCGTTGTTGTCACGAGAACACGCCTCAGACCTCCCAACAGGCATGACCTCTGAGTCGCCGTTAGACGACTGGCTTCCGTGGAATGGACTCCGAGGCTTTGGGAGCCTTTTCTGGGCTGGTTTTCTCTCCCGACCGGAGAACAGAGCCCCTGTTCTGTCTGTGTCCCACTCTGAAGGGGGTCTCGGTGTCTCCCTGAGGCCCCTGGTGACGTGGCAGGTGGAAGCCCCCTCGTGGTTGCCTGCGTGGCGGCCAGCCACGGTTCTGAGGCACTGGCCGGGCTGTGGGGGGCAGTGCCGCTTGGGGCCTCAGTAACCCAGTTCCAGCAGGGAGACGAGTCAGCCCCGCATGGTCACTGTGAGGCTCATGGCATCGCAGACCTTTTGCCAAAAAAGGAGCCGTGTTGCTAGGAGACCCCTGCCCTGCTGCCCCGCAGCTCCGAGGGGGTCCCCGCAAGCAACTCAGACACCCGAGTCCTCGCAGCCCTGGTACCGGCGCACGGGGGGCCTGCACCAGCTGGTCCGCCGGCCTGTGTGAGAGAACGCACAGCAGGGCGCCTGGGCAGCCTGGTGTGAGCATGTTGCGTGTACGCACGTGTGCGTTTGTGTGTGTGTGTTGCTGTCTGCGGACGCCGCCCTCCCCCGAGGGTGCTCGTGGTCTCTGCCCTGCAGCAGGGGGGATGTGAGGCCCCTCTCTTGGCCTCGGTTTCCCATCGACACCTGCGACCTCAGGGCACCCTGGCTGTCAGCGAGACCGCCTGCGCCAGGCAGAGGCGCGCCTCTGGGGGCCTTCCAGGGGGAGCAGGCGTGCACGGGAACCTTGGGATCCTAGCTCCTCTTCGTTTCTCCAGGCTCTGCCTCTTCTCCCCGTTCGGCCCCCTCGTCCCCACCGCCAAGGCCGCCCTTCCCTGCAGCAGCCACTGGGCACTGCCGCTGCTCCCAGGAGTGGGGGCCTCTGGGCCTCTTCCACCTCCTGCTGCGCAGGCTCAGGGCACTCACCCGCCCTGCCCGCCGGGGGCCAAGGAGGCCCAGGGCCGGACCAGGAGGCCGCTCGCTCGCTGGCCCCTGTCGTCTGCAGGGCACCCACACTCCTGCGCACTGCGCTCCTGGGGGCTGTTCCAGGAAACGCTTGTCCGCAGCCTCCTCGTCTCCCCACCCTCGTCGGGCAGGTGCAGGCTGCTCACCATGTCCAGAAGTGTCTCCTTCCCCATGTCCACCCCTGGCCCCAGGGAGAAGCCCACAGCCACTTGGGGCCTGCCCTTCACCTGCCTCCCACCCGGGCACACCTTCTGCCCGGACACCTGGAGGAAGGAGAGGTTGCCAGGTGACCAGGTTCAGCGAGTCCAGCCTCTGGCCTGGGGCAGCAGGTTCAGTACTTTTCCGAAGTGTTTTCCCCGAACGGCTGAGTCAGCGGCAGGCCTCCTGCGTCAGTCCCCACGCCGTCCCTCCTGGGTAGCCAGGCCCTGAGGACAGCCGGTGTGCCCCGTGCAGCAAGTTCTCGCCATTCTGAGACTCCTCCGGTGTGGGCTGGCGGTACGGATGGCCACCCAGGGTCGAGCTGGTGGTTGGAGGGGACCGTCATCTCTCAGACGTCTGGGGGGATGGCCCTGTTCCTTTCCTTCCATCGCTGGCCATCCACAGCTCACGGGTTTGCGCCACGCTCTCAGCCTCGCCCCTCACGGGGACCTTCCTACCAGCCCAGGCCTTGCTTTCCTCCTGCTCCTTCCGGGGAGTGGGGGCAGGGACCCCTCAGGGGCCAGCGGGGCGGGGGTCCACCAGCTGCACCCTGGAGCCCTGCTTGAGTGGGTTGTGTGGGTGGAGACATAGAGACAGGGTCCCTGTATCCTGGCTGGGGAAACCGAGGGTGAAGAGCTGGCTGGAGTACAATCCTGCAGCCTCCTTGAGGGGGCCAGTCAGCCCCCTGCCAGCTCGGGCACCTCCATTCCCACTCATGGGCATTGGACGAAACAGAGGGATGGGGAGGCCCCTCCCAGGGTCCACCATCAGCCCGTGCACCCTCCTCCCTGATCAGGTTAAATTGGGCCCCTGCCCCGGGAGCTCCCAGTCCATTAGGAGCCCTAATGCCAGCTACTGGCGCAGGTGGGTGGAGGGGTGCCCACATGGTGTAGAAGCCCCGGGGCCCCTCACCCCCTCATGTGTGAGGACAGCCTGCAGGTGCACGGACAGAAAAACATTTCACCTTGATCCTGAGCTCCGAGCCTTCCAGGGAGGGGGTGTCTGGACAGCAGAGCAGCCGGGCCTGTGTGGCCTCAGGCTGGGACCGAGCTGCCTCTTTCTGTGAACAGCAGGGACGGGGGAAGCCTGAGGTGGCGGGTGGCAGGTGGCAGGGAACCAGGAACTGCCCTGCAGCCTGGTCACGGCGCCTGCAGGAAGTGGCTGGGCTCTTCCCAGAGCCACAGGGCTCAGAGCCACCTGCGGTGTGTGACCTTCCCAGAGGCAGGGAGAGGGGCCAGAGGCTAGAGTGCTGCCTGGCAGAGACGCTTTCTGCATTACAGCCGTGGCCCTGCACACCAGGCAGTGGGAGGCTGACACATGTTGAGGACAAGGGCCGTGGCAGTGATGGTGGGGTGACGAAGGTGGTGGTGACAATGACGATAGTGATGATGGGGTTTGATGAAACGACAGTGGAGAGAGCTCTCGCCGCACGGGGATCCCTGCCCTCCCCTCGCGTCTTCCTCAGCTGCTCCCTGGCCCACCCTCTGCTGAGCGCCCTTTCGGAGCAGGCGCTTCGCCAGGCCCTCCTGCCTGGGCCCTGCGCACCGTGACCTGGGTGTGGAGGAGCCTGTCTGGGGCTGCTGGGAGGGGCCCTGGGCCCAGACCGGTCGGGGGGATGTGGGCACCGCACGGTGAAGGCTTGGGGACAGGCAGGACCAGGGCTGGGGCTGCTGGGAGTCAGCGGTGGCAGAGACGCAGGCTAAGCAAGCAGAGCGGCACCAGAGGGGCTGACGGGAGGTTTCTGACTGTAGCCGTCCTGGGTTGGGGGCACCTGGGGGCTGGCGAGAAGAGGGACCTGGCCCCGGGGCCCAGGTGGGACTGGGCTCAGCCTCGAGTGCCCTTCGGAGGGAAAGTTTTCTTGGGGATGAGCCCTTCCCATTTTGTCTAATTCCTGTAGGCAGACGAGAGAGCAGGAGACACCTCCTGACTTCTTTTATTTCTCTGACTACGAGAGGCACAACGCGGAGATTGCTGCCTTCCACCTGGACAGGTGAGCCCCGCCCCCCTGCAGCTCCCCATGGGGGGGCCTCTGGCAGTCGATTTGCCCACAGCCCCTGTGCATAACTGTCCCTCCCCCACGGGAGGGCTGGCCTCTGCCCTCGGTGTGGCAGCCCAGACAGACGTGCCCTGCTGTGCCCACACCCAGAACGGCATCCGCAGGACAGACTCAGGAGTGGCTGGGCACCCGGGTGGGCGGTGGACTGCTGGGAACGAAGGGAGAGGGAAGGGGGCATCACGTGCTGGGAGTTTGGCGCGGGAAGGGGAGTGTCGCACGGGTAACTTTCTCTGGAGGTGAGGCAGGGATGAAGTTCCACAAACTGACCCCTGCCGTGGTCACCTGTCTTGGGGGCACCTCTACCTGCAGAACAAAATCCTCTTTGATCTCCACAAGGTCCCCTGCTTCTGGGGAGGTGGCCAGGTGACCAGTGTGTGACTGGGAGGGACAGACAGTCAGCAGCCCCTGGGCTCACACAGCTCTGCCTCCTCCGGGGGTAGTTCGCATGCCCAGCTCTGGGGTCGGGCCACCCGCCTTGGCCCTCTGGAGCCGCATGCTCGGGTGTGGTGTGGGGCCCAGAGCAGTGACGTGGCCATGCTGGTTGGAGCACAGAGCCCTGGGCTGACCCCAGTCCTGCGGCCCAGGGAGCCCACAGGCGCAGGAGGCAGAGGCAGGGGCGCTCACTGGGCCCCACCTTGGGCGGCCACAGGGGCATGAGGTGAAGCCTCCCTCCCACACCCTGTCCCGCCAGGATCCTGGACTTCCGCCGGGTGCCTCCCGTGGCCGGCAGGATGATCAACATGACCAGGGAAATCCGGGACGTCACTCGGGACAAGAAGTTGTGGAGAACCTTCTTCATTTCTCCAGGTGAGCTCGCCGGGGGGTGCGTGCCCCCCGCCCGGCTTGCTGCTCCCAGGAACCAGGAGCTCAGTTCCCTCTCCCAGTGACTGAGACACTGGAGTGCTGGCCTCTGGCGGCCGCCAGCGCCACTCCCACCACCTGCACGCACTCCCACCTCGAGGGGCCGCCACGCCGGTGGTGCGCTCCTGTTTGGCCCATCCCCTGGGTGGGTGGGCACAGGCTTTGTTTCTACCATTTGCTGGTTTTCAAAGGCAAAAGGAAATCACTTTGGGAAACTGCCCAGCTCCCTGGAATCCTCTCCAGGTGGCCCAGCCAGGGAGACCGCTGGTCTCCAAACTTTCCCCAGAGACCCTGCTGTCCCTGGTGCTGACCACCTGGGATCTGGCCCAGGTCACGCCCCCAGGACCGCTCTGCCGGGCTGCCCGGGCATGTGGCCGCACCCGTCCGCTTTCTGGTGCACTTTCATGGCCACGTTTCTAGTGAGATATTTCAGAGCTCTGAAAATTAAGACCACACCAGGCTCCCCTGTGCCCACCACCCAGGTGGCGCCCTCCTGCGTCAGACATGCGTCCACACCTCGTGTCCAGGGCCGTCTCCGTGGAGATGCCAGAAAGACAGTCTCAGGGTTGGCAGGGAGGGGCCGGAGGCTCCGCTACTGCCGAGAACATACTGTGGGTGTGGCCCTCAGCCGGACAGTGGGGTTCAGGGTGCTTGGCTCCCGCGTCCCTGCACCACCCAGGTCCCGGGTCTCTCCAGCACACTAGGGCGGTGCTTCCCCAGAGCACACATGCCCACCCCGGCGGGAGACGCACGAGCACGCCGTCCCTGCTGGGCCTGGCCCGCTGGAGGCAGCGGCCGGGGCCTCGCAGGACAGTGGCGGACCGTGGCACCCAGCAGGTCCAGCAATAAGCCGTGTGCACTTTCTAAATTACTCTTTTTTTTTTAACTGAGACACAGCTCATGTATTGTAAAAGTCACCATGTTGTGCACCGTTCAGTGGTTTTAGAACAATTCTCGATGTGGTACGACATCACCACGGCCTAATTCCAGAATGTTCCCCTCTGCCTCGAAGCAGCCCTGTCCCTGTTGGCTGTCACCCCCCTTGTCCTGTCCCCCAGCTCCGGGCGTCCGTCAGTACCACTGTCCGGGTTTGCCTGCTCTGGGCCCTGCGTGTGAAAACAGTCACAGACGCGTGGTTCTCGGGTCCAACGGCCCCTACTGAGCTCCCTGCTCCTCCCAAGGTGGAGCGGTGTCCTTGTCAGTGGATCCTCGCACCACCTGACAGCCAGGGGTGGGTCCGCCCGGCACTGGAGGGGCCGAGCTGCTGTGGGCTCCAGGTGCCTGCTGTGGGCCCACCTTTCCCCAGCTCTGCGGGGTGAGCCTGGAGACGGGCTCCCTGGTCCTGCGATGACCCTGTGTCTCACTTCTGAGGACACTCACACTGTTTTCAGAGAGGCCCCCGTGTCACCTTCCCACCAGCACTGCGCCGGGCTCCGGTTTCTCCGAGTCCTCAGCAACACTCACACCGGTCGGTTCTTTTGATCAGAGCCGCCCCAGTGGGCAGGGAAGTGGCGTCTCACTGCCGACCAGCGTGCATTTCTCCTGCAAGGAGTGTCTTTTCACACCCTTGCCAGCCTTTTGAAGGTCTTCTTTGGAGAAATGGCCGTCGAATTCCTTCGCCCACTGGTGAATGGGCTACTTTTCTCTCTCACTTCGAGTTGCCAGAGCTGTTCGAATGGGGAAAGGCCGGGTCCTAACCAGGCGATGCTGTGCAGACTCTGCACCCCCCCCACCCCCCCGGGGGCTGTCTCCTCGCTCTCCTCGCAGCACAGATGCCTTTCTCCAGCCGTCGAGCACCGGCTCTGGTGTTTCCGCACACTCGGTCCCTTAACTTGGAGGATGAGTGAAGGCTCCTGGGTTCAGACCCTCTCGCACACTCGTGCCGCCTTCGGCGGCCCGTGGCCAGCCACCCTCCTGGCACCAGTTTCCTGCTGTGTGGGGGTGGGGCGGGCCACTGAGGTGCAAGGGGAGAGCGCGGGGAGCTCCCCGGAGGACCGGGCCTGGCCCAGGGCGGGGCTGTGGCTCCGGGGTCCTCAGACCAGTACCCCCACCTGCAGCCAACAACGTCTGCTTCTACGGGGAGTGCTCCTACTACTGCTCCACCGAGCACGCCCTGTGCGGGCGGCCCGACCAGATCGAGGGCTCGCTGGCCGCCTTCCTGCCGGACCTGTCCCTGGCCAAGAGGAAGACGTGGCGGAACCCTTGGCGACGCTCCTACCACAAGCGCAAGAAGGCAGAGTGAGTGGGAGCCGCTGAGGCTGTGGCAGCCAATTCCGACTTCCCCGGGCTCTCAGGAGGGCCTGCTTCTGCCCACTCGCAGCAGGAAGAAGGGGCCGCAGGGGTGTGGGCCTTGTCCTCAGGAATGTGCGTGTGTGTGAGGGCCACCCCGTGATCACACGGTCCGGCGGGGCACCCTTACTCCAAGAGCTGGACATGGCCCTGAGGGGTGACACCGTGCCTGCTCGGCTCTGTGTTCACACATGGCGTCCATCCCTCCCACCCTTCTGGTCCCTCGTGTCCCCAGACGGCGGCCCTTCAAACACCGGGCACCCTGGGCTGATGGCAGCCTCCAGCTGTGGCCACTCTAGGGCAGAGCGGAGTGGCTGCCTCACCCCTGGCCCGCACCCCTGTGAGCAGCGGCAGCCCGCCGGGGCCGTGTCCGTCTGCAGACCCGTCGTTTCACAGTGATGCCTGTACCCCTCGCCCGGCGCTTCACGTGAGGCCGCCGCCCCAGCAGGGGGTCGGGGCCCCCCCTGTCTGCCCCGGGGGGGGCTTGCCCCTCACACAAGCTCCCTGCAGGTGGGAAGTGGACCCCGAATACTGCAAGGAGGTGAAGCGGACGCCCCCCTATGACAGCAGCCACCGCATCCTGGACATCATGGACATGACCATTTTCGACTTCCTCATGGGTACATCCAGCCGGCCCCGCACCGCGGTGGGGAGAGGGCCCCATTCTCTGCCCAGCCCCTGCCTTTACTTTGTGATCAGGACTCAGCAGGTGGGGGGTAGATGTGGGAGGGAGGGAAGCCACCTTGGGGCCGCGTGAGGCTGTAGCTGTGGCGGGTTTGCGTCTTCCGCAGGAAACATGGACCGCCACCACTACGAGACCTTCGAGAAGTTCGGGAATGAGACGTTTATCATCCACCTGGACAACGGAAGGGGGTGAGCCCTGCTGCTGCAGATGCCACCCACCCCCACCTCCCTGGATTCCAGCCCAGACAGGAAGCGGGGTCTCCCCCAAGGCCCACTCTGTGCCACGTGTGGCCCCCGAGGGCAGGAAGGGTCTGTGACAGTGTCCCGCCTAACCCTCGCAGTGACTGTGAGAGCTGGGCCTTGTTACGCCCCCGTGTGGCTGTGGGGACGCTGGGGCCCAGAGAGGCTGCTGGCCAAGGAGTGGGCAGGGGCGTCTACCCCGTGAGCCGGCATCCGGCATCTGGGACGGACACACGGGGACAAACGGCCCCCCTGCCCGGGCCACGTGGAAGAGTCGTTCCCGGTGGGTCAGGAAAGTAGTGTGCGGGCAGGGAACCCCATTCCGACAGTCAGAGCTGCGAGGGCTCAGTGCCTCAGAGAAACCAGCTCTGGGCGCAGTACCTGGGCAGTTCACGTGGGGGTCACATGGTCCCAGCCATCAAAGGTGCTGCCACGCTGACCCGGCCCACTGGCCTCACACCATCTCCTGGGGCCGCCCGATGCTGCGGGGATGAGCTTCTGCTTAGCCCAGTGGCCAGAGCGCCCCAGTCTCTGTGTTGGGTGCCTGTGAGATGCCCCCCTGCCTCCCCCCACCTGCCCCATGCTCCTGTCCCCGAAGGTGCCTGGGCTGCACCCACCGGCCCTCCTGCAGCCCCTCTGGGCCCTCTCCACAGGTCTGCTTTTCCTCCGACAGGTTTGGGAAATACTCCCATGACGAGCTCTCCATCCTGGTGCCTCTACAGCAGTGCTGCAGGTACCTGCCCCCGCCCCACAGGGAGCCCCGCCCCGCCCTGCCCCCTGCTGCAGGGGCCCAGCCACACACCAGGCCCAGCTGCCGTGTTCCCCCACCCCCCAGGCCAGAACTCGAGAAGGACAGCGTCCGAACCCCAGATGTGACCCACAGCCCCTCCTGCCACCCAGTGGCACCCCAGCCATCCCCCGATGCTTGCCCAGCCCAAGCTCAGGGGCTCAGCTTCTCGTCACCCTAACGGCCCATCGTGCAGATGGGGACGCAGCAGCCCAGACTCTGAGCCTCTCTGCCACCCTTTATGGGGCGCCCCCCCACCCCACCTTCCCCCCCAGTTGGGGGGACAGGCTATGGGCAGACCACCTGCACTTAACTAGGGGAGCATCTCACTGTGCACTCTGCTCCGAGTTGGGGACTGCGCCCAGAAGGCAGGCTGTCCCTCTCTTCCGGGAGTCTGCCTGGGGGGACGGTGCCTGCCGGGTGCAGCCGGTCAGCGCCTTCTCTGTCCCCTGCAGGATCAGGAAGTCCACCTACTTGCGGCTGCAGCTGCTGGCCAAGGAGGAGTACAAGCTGAGCCTGCTGATGGCCGAGTCCCTGCGCCAGGACCTCGTGGCCCCCGTGCTGTTCCAGCCGCACCTGGACGCCCTGGACCGGCGCCTGCGCCTCGTGCTGCAGGCCGTCGGGGACTGCGTGGGGAAGGACGGGTTGCACCGCGTGGTGGATGACGACCTGGACCCCGGGCACAGAGGCTCCACCGACAGGTAGTGACCACAGCCGCTGGCCGGCGCCGAGGACGGACACCTGCGCCCACGCCGTGCGCTCGCCAGCCTGCCAGGCCGCTCCTGGACCTGGGAACCTCGGACAGGCGGCCCCTCAGCAGAGGGTCCCACAGGACACATTCCGCTCATCTCCCCGGCCAGAGAGCATCGGGGACAGTGCCCCTCGGACAGCGGTGGCCCGCCCTTCTGGCTGGACGGGAAGCTTGTTCACTGTTCTGTATTTATACACAGATCACACGTGTGTGAATAGAGACATCTGCACTGAGTGTCTCTTCCTGGGCCAGGTTCCCCTTGAACGGCCCTCAGTCTCCTGACCGAACTGGGAATAAAAGCTCTTTCTCCTCCCTTCCTGGCCACACTTGGAGGGGCCCCTCCAAGACCACGGCCCTGGTGGCCAGCACAGACTTGCGTGGACAGACAAGCGTATGTTTTAAAGTGACAAAAACAGCCAGTTACTCCGTTCCTCAGCGCTGCCCACGAGTACCTGGGACTCCCCTGGTGGCGGTGGAGGCCGAAGCTCATCTTCCGACTGCTTTGGAGACTCGGCAATGGCGTGTCACACAGGGCCCTCCAGGCACCCTGGTGCGTTTCTCTGGATTAGCCTGCCATGTGATGAAAGTGCAATAAAGAGACAGCCAGTGCGTGTTGGGGCCTCCATGGGGCCCGTCCTGCCTGCCCTCCAGGTGAGCCAGCGCTGGCCATGGACACGGCCGAGGCCCCAGCTCTCACAGTGTTCACGCTGGCCAGGCACCTGGGGCTGGAAGGAGGGGCCTGGGGCAATACTGAGCTCTCTGGAGGGGGAGAGCACAGGGTGGGGCAGCGAGCACCACCTGCCCTACTCCTGAGGGAGCAGCTCTGAAAGGCGGGTGGAGATACCCCTACCTCAGGCCAGCCCCTAAGGGCGGTATCAGGTGGACGCACCGTGGTCACCCAGGGGAGCCGGGACAGCCTGGCTGCAGGAAGGGGAGCCTAAGAGATCCAGCCCCCCAATCAAATGCTCCCCTTGCCTGCGGGCTGCGGGCCGAGAGGCAGCCTCAGTGAGCCCCGCCTGGGAAGGTCCAGGCTCTTTCCAAGGTGCCAGAGCGTCTCCTGAGAGCACACACTGGGCACCGTGACACCTGGGTCCAAGGGGTGGCGTGAGCCTCAGTGCTCTCGGAGCTCGAGAGACCCCAGAGCTGCATCTGGGAATCAGCCTTCCGGCCTCTTACTGCGTGTGTCCTCACCCCAGTCCCCATCCGGTGTCCCTGGTCCCCAGAGCTGAGCTGAGAAGTCAGTGTTTCCCTCACCTCACAGATGGGGAAACTGAGGCTTGGGAAGGTAAGCTCCCTCTGTCCAAAGGTCAGTTTGGGCTCCAGGAATGGCAGGGCCCAGGCCGTGGGCCCCGGGCCCTGGGCCTCCTGTCGCACTGGGGCCGAGCTCAAGTCTGCCAGCCTCGCCCACACAGCCGAGCTGAGTGCCAGGCCGTGAACGTGACAGAGCGGCCCCCAGATGCCTGTCCCCATCCCAATTCCTGCCCAGCATGCTTTTGGCCTCTGCCTCACGGCCTCAGCATGGGCGCACCGTCCGCCAGGCGCAGCTGTGGTGTGTGACGCCCACCCACCCACCCACCCGGTGTGGGGCCCACAGCTTCCCCGGGACCCTCCCTCCTGCCGTTTTACGGCCGTCCGACCCAGGCTCTGGCAGGTGGAAGGGCTTCCTGAGTTCTGAGTGGAGAGGGTGGCGTTTGGGGCCCATGTCTGCCTGACGGCTGGATGGCCGGGGTCCCACCCAAGCACCCAGTGTGCCCAGCCTCTGGCGCCGGCCTGCAGAGCTGTGTGGAGCAGAGACGGGGGAGGGTGTGTGGGCCCAGGGCTGAGGGAGTCGACTGAGGGGAAGAAAGTGTCTTTCCGCCCAGCCCCATGGGGCAAACGTCCACCTCCCCCAGAGCTGAGCCTTGTCGGCAGCTGGGGCTACACTTGCCAGAGGGTCCAGGAGAACCCATGGGTGAGAATCCAAACACTATTTAAAAAATAAATAAAACGGGGAAAAATCAAAACCAATCCCCTCCCTGGTCGGCATGGGGCCTCACTTTGGAGGATCAAGAGGCCAGCAGACGGGGTGGCTCTGAGGGCAGAAGCCACTTCTGGGGTCGAGCGAGTGAATGAGCGGGCAACTCGAGGTGCGCACGGGGCCCGCTGTGGGCACGGGGACATGCCCCACTCCTGGTGCCCGTCCAGGGGTCTGACACGGACGAGGACCATGGCCACCCGCCGTGGCCTGAAGGGAACAGGGCTGTGTGGTCAGGGGCACCGCTGGGCCCTCCCGCTGGCCCCCAAGTGCGCTCATCCTCAGCCTGTGCCCCCACTGCTGCCCAGTCACTGTGGGTCACAGTCCGCCACCAAAGGGGCCCCGAGGCCTTTGCTGTGGGCTGCAGGGGTGGGGGCCTGGTTCGCGGTGGGGGAAGATGGACCTCAGACCTGTCGGTGCATCAGAAGCACAAAGCCCCCTGTGTGTGCCGGGGGCCCGAAGGGGACTTGCTCGGAGGTGGCGTCTGGGAGGAAGGGGTTTGTGGGCCAGGAGGACTGCCGGCCTGGAGCCCAGGCCTTCTGGGGGCTGGGCACAGGGCCTGGGCCGTCTCAAGGAGGGGAATCGCCCTGGCTTCTCGGCTTTCGTGGGGTGAGAGGGGAGAGGAAGCAGGGGAGAGGGGCCCTTGGGGCTGACTGCCCAGAGTCAGGTCGGGCGGTGTGGGGTCAGGCGGTGAGGGGTGCACACCAGGGCCTCAGCCCAGGTCAGTGTCCTCTCCAACTGCACTGGCTGGAGGTCCCTACAAGCCCCTTGCCCTTGGCAGAGGGACAAGGCCAGGCCCAGTCCTGCTGCGCCATCTAGAGGACAGCCTGAGAACGGCAGGGCAGAGAGAACCAGTGCTGACAGGGGGCCCCCTGCTCCTGAGGATCAGCTGCCAGGATGCCAGAGTCCATGTGACACAGAGACCACCCCCACCCCCTGCCGACCCCCCCTCCCCCGCTGCCGGGCAGGTGGGGCCCCAGCCAGGCAGGCCCCTGCCAGCCGTCCGAGCCCCAAGCCGGCCAGCCTGTCTCGTCAGTGTCTGGGTCATGTGGCCAGCCCAGGGCCAGCCCAGGCCAGACCCAAAACCCCAGGCATCCCGCCCTCCACGGCCCTGCCAGGACCTGGGGCTCCAAAGACACCTGTTGAGTGTGAATACAAGTTCCGCACAACAATAAATACCTATAGACTCGCTTTTCAACCAGAGGTTTGGAATTCATCTGGAAGTCAATGGAAGCTATGGAAGCACTCTGGCCCTCCGGAAGCTTCCAGAAGCACAGCCTCCACCCTAGAGACCTCTGCCCCAGGCCAGCAGCACAGCGTTGATCCCGGTCCTGAGCGCTGCTCCCACGTCCCCCTGGAAGAGGACTTGCCTGATCCTCAGCGGCAGTCGCCTCTGCAGGTCTTCTCTCAGGCCGCCCCCCCCCCCAGCCCCAGTCCAGGCCGTGCGTTTCCAGAACGAGGCGGCCAGCGTGGCTTCCCCATGAGGCTGGAGCAAGGCACACACCCCTGTGCCTGCCGCACAGCCCCCACACCCCAGGCCTTCTCTGCACGTGGCTGAGGAGCAGGTCTGCACAGTTGGCCCCACTGACCTCTGCTGCTTGCCTCTCACCGCTGAGCCTGGCAGGTTCCATGGAGGCGCCTGTCCCTCCCCCTCCCCCACCCCCTCCAACCCGGCCCCCACCAGCACTGGGCCCTGGTTCGGGCCCCCTGGCCACACCCAGTTCTCCTTCCGAATCCTGGCATCTGCACTTCCAACCCTCCCTGTGCCCCATGACCCACGCTGTTAGAGCCGAGGGTGTGCCTTCCCTGGGGGGCCACAGCCCCCAAGCAGAGCCCCGAGGTCCCTCCTCTTGGTATTCATGCCCCTGTGAGCCTCGCATATGTGCCCTGGCTGTGCTGGGAGACCACCGACTCCCACCAGCAGTGGCGCGTCACTGTCAGTGCCGGGTTCCGAGGTCCCAGCCCCGCCCATCTCCACTCTGGTGTGGGGAGTCATGTGTGACATCCATCGCGGTACCGATTCGTGGCTCTGAACTTGGACTTCCAGTGGCCCTGGTGCCGAGGGCCACCGGGCAGCACCTCACTCGTGAGACGGTGGGAGAAGTTGGTATTCGTGAAAACACCATGGGACTTCACTGCCTCTGTTTGCTGCCGATGCTGCCATTACTGGTGGTATTTTAAGTAAATTTGTGGCTAAAGATTAGAGAAGGCTTTCTTTCCACTGCCAGGCCCCAAATTAATTAATTAATAAGTTATTTTTAGGAGTAAGCCGTGGCTGGTGTGGCTCAGTGGATAGAGCACTGGACTGTGAACCAAAGGGTTGCCAGTTCAATTCCCCATCAGGGCACATGCCTGGGTTGCCAGCAGGGTCCCCAGTAGAGGGTGTGCAAGAGGAAACCACACACTGGTGTTTCCCTCTCTCCCTTCCCCTCTCTCTAAAAATAAATTAAATATTTTTTAACTTTTTAAAAAAATTTTATTTTTATTGATTATGCTATTACAGTTGTCCCATTTCCCCCCTTCATTCCCCTCCACCCTGCACACCCTCTCCCACCCACATTCCCCCCCTTTAGTTCATGTCCATGTATCATAAGTTCTTTAGCTTCTATATTTTCCATAATATTCTTGCCCTCCCCTATTTTCTACCTACCATCTATGTTACTTACCTTCCATACCTTTCCCCCTCTCTCCGCCTCCCACTCCCCTGTTGCTAACCTTCCACATGATCTCTATTTCTATGGTTCTGTTCCTGTTCTAGTTGTTTACTAAGTTTCTTTTTGTTTTTGTTTTGGGTGTGGTTGTTAATAATTGTAAGTTTGCTGTCATTTTACTGTACAGGTTTATCTTCTTTTTCTTAGATAAGCTCCTTTAACATTTCATATACTAAGGGCTTGGTGATGATGAACTCCTTTAACTTGACCTTATCTGGGAAGTACTTTATCTGCCCTTCCATTCTAAATGATAGCTTTGCTGGATAGAGCAATCTGGGATGTAGGTCCTTGTCTTTCATGACTTGGAATACTTCTTTCCAGCCCCTTCTTGCCTGTAAGGTCTCTTTTGAGAAATCAGCTGACAGTCTGATGGGAACTCCTTTGTAGGTGACTGTCTCCTTTTCTCTTGCTGCTTCTAGGATTCTCTCCTTCATTTTTACCTTGACTAATGTAATTATGATGTGCCTTGATGTGTTTCTTCTTGGGTCCAACTTCTTTGGGACTCTCTGAGCTTTCTGGACTTCCTGGGAGTCTATTTCCTTTGCCAGAATAGGGAAGTTCTCCTTTATTATGTGTTCAAATATGTTTCTCACTGGTTGCTCTTCCTCTTCTCCTTCTGGTACCCCTATAATTTGGATGTTGGATCGTTTAAAGATGTCCTGGAGGTTCCTAAGCCTCTCCTCATTTTTTTGAATTCTTGTTTCTTCATTCTTTTCTGGTTGTTTGCTTTTTTCTTCCTTCTGGTCCACACCATTGATCTGAGTACCAGTTTCTGTCTCATCACTATTGGTTCCCTGTGCATTTTCCTTCATTTCTCTTATTGTAGCCTGCATTTATTCATCTAATTTGCGACCAAAATCCACCAATTCTGTGAGCATCCTGATCACCAGTGCTTTGAACTGTGCATCTGATAGGTTGGCTAGTTCTCAGTCACTTAAAAAAATTGGCTCTGGGGCTTTTAAATTCGTTTGAGCCATCTTTTTTACTTTATATTTTTTTCTTTTGGTCTGGTTTTGCCTGTTATGTATGAGGGGCGGAACCTTAGGTGTTCACCAGGGCGGGGTACTCCAGTCACTGGGTTGTGACGTTGTATGTGGGTACGGGGTCCAAGAGGGAACAATGGCATTTGCTCCACTCTCTGGGACCTCAGTCCCTTCTGCTGCTTCCCCCCAGCAAGTTTGGCCCCTCTGGTGCCAATTCCCATGTGGGTGGGCTTGTGCACGCTGTGGGTCCCTCCAAGGACCTCTCCTGTGAGGCTGGGCGTCTCTCCGTGCGCCTCAACTCCCACAGGTGTCCTCAATCAGTGTCCCATGGCTCTATTTCCCCATGATGGGATCCTGGGTTGTGCACAGTGCCTTGCTTTACAATCACGGCCTCACTGGGTCTGCCAGCTGCCACTTGCGCACTCAGGGTCTGACCGCTGCAGTCTTGTGAGCCCGGGATGCCTTACGCACCCAGTCTCAATTCTTTCTGCTTTCCGTGCCATGACCCGCACCTGGCTGCCCGATTCCGCCCCTCCTACTGGTCTGGATGAACAGGTCTATTTCAACTTGGTTGTCCAACTTCCATTCAGATTAATTTTCTGTCATTTCTGGATGTTTTTTTATTTCTAAATTATTGTTTTCCCTAAATTGGTTGTGTGTAGAGGCACGGTGCATCCACCTATGCCTCCATCTTGGCCAGAAGTCCAAAATAAATTAAATCTTAAAAAAAATAAAAAGAAGTAATCATTTCAGAACTTTAAGAAACCAAAATTCATTAGAAAGATTTTCTAACCAATCAGCCTTTGCTGTCTACTCAATTAAACAAGTGAACAGTTTGGCTATTTCTCCACCATGGTGTCAGTGGGTGGTCCTACACATCCAGAGGGGCCGTGGGCAAAGCTGCTGGGCCAACTCCTGCTTCTGCCTCCAAGGGTCTCCAGCCTCCCATGGGCCACGGGCTGCAGGTAAGCCAGGCTCGGCCGCACTGCCTGGGGTGATGTTTCCCAGCAGTGAGGTTTCTTGCCCTGCACCCTCAGCTCTGGCCTTGCTGCCGAGGGTGCCCGTGCTCTGTGCGTGGGGCCTGGCTGCTCACCGCAGAGCTGTGTACTGGTGAGCAGGCGGTAGGTTAAGCCACGAAGCCTGTGGCAGTGGGTTACCCAGCAATCAAAGATGTTACAGAAATCGGTGTGGATTCACACATCATTTTGTTACACAAGAAGTACACTGTCCTCATAGAAATTGAAGCTCCGAGGCTGTTCTCTCCCTAGAGGTCACCAGTGTTACCACGTTAGGGCGACTTCTTCCAGGTCTTTGCTGAGGGGGCCGAGGTCTGCGTGACGCCCCGCCTCTGCCAGGTAGAGCTGCGTGCCGCCTGCAGCCTGCTCACCGGCGGTTGTTGGCGGTGGAGTGAGGTCGTGCACGTGGAGAACCCAGAGCTGCACTGGCCCACAGCGACCATCAGAGAACGTGCCTGAGGAGCCGGGGCATTTTCAGGCCCAGGGGGGCCCAGGGCTTGGCTTCGACTCCGTGGGTGGCCTACGGCGGGTTCGCTCAGCGGGTCGCTCTGTGACCATCCTCTGTGTGGCAGCTTGTGCCTTTGTTGGCCGCAAATGAACCGCGCTTCCCCGTGGGGGTGGGTTTGGAAGCAGCCGGCAGGTGACCCAGAAGCCACCCAGGCCCCGGGTGCAGGTACGAGGGAGTCCCAGGGAGTCCCAGGGATCCGCCAGGACGGGCAACAGGTCAGGCCCTGCAGGACCTGGGGGACGAGCTGCCTGTGCCCCTGAACAGGCTCCAGCAGAACCGGCCGCCTCCTGGGACGAGTCTGCTGCCCTCACACTGGGAGCTGGATTGCACCACCGTGTGTGTGGTGGGGAGCAGGGTCACGAAGCACCTCGTGGGGCTGGGGCTGTTCCCACCCGAACAAAGCAGCGCAGACTGTAGCTGGGAGGGAGGCTCCGCCTCCACGTCACACCATTTTGGTTTCAGGGTTCTCCATTAGCCCTGGGTTTGGGTAGCATGTGCTGTTGAGTCAGAGCAGTTGTCAAACCCAGGCTCAGAGGCCCACCAGCTGTGGGAGGCAGGCCCAGACCCCCGTCCCCTGTCCCCTGGGGCCAGAGTGCACCCTCGCCGAGGGAAGATAGTCTGCACACACGGATATAGGGGCCCTGGAGCGTGCTGTTCCGCAAAGAGAGGGCTGTACCGGGCAGGCGGGAGGACAAACTCCCCTCCTGGCAGGTTCGGTCTGGGTCAGCCCCAGGAGGCTGGAGTGAAGTCGTGGCTTCATCTCCCACAGGGGTGAGCGTTTAAGCCACAGCACATGGTCACTGATGCAGGCTGGGACGGGGAACCAGCCCGGAGCTCCGCCAGGCCCTGCTCCCTCATCTCCCTCGGCTTCTGCCTGCCCGTGGGGCCCCCAGGAGGACAAGCCCAGGACCGGGCCTCCTGGAAGGAAGGAGAGAGAGGGAGGAGGAGATGGGGGCTGGCGGATACATGGGTGTGGGCACCATGGTTCAACAGAGCCAGCCCCACAGGGAGGGGAGGGGTGGGGAGGGGTCTCCGTCCCTGCGGCGCTGACGGGTGACTCAGCACCCAAGTGGCCTGGTTGAGTCAGTGCATCCTCATGGCGTCGGCGGCTTTGGGATTCGGCTCCTGTAGCCACAGCACAAAGGGTTCTGGGGGCCTCCAGAGCCCTTCAAAGTTTTTAATTAAAGTCTTCATTTCGGGATCTTTGCAGATTCCACGCAGTTGTAAGAAATAAAGCCCAGAGGTCATGCACCCTGTCTCCAGTTTCTGCAGCGACAACATCGTGGGAACCCTAGTGTGGACCGGGACCAGGACCGGGACCAGGACACTGATGCTCTCAAGACACAGACCCATTCAGAGCCCCTGGGGTCACCTGCTGCAGCCAGGACCACATCCCTCCGGCCCCCACCTCCTCCAACCCCTACAGCCACAAGCCTGCTCTCCATGTAGTCATTTTGTCATTTCAGGAAGGTCATTTACTTGGCACCACATGTATGCGATCCTTTGAGACCAGCACAGCCCACCCAGAGAGCCACCCAGTGCACCGCTCTCCGAAGCTGGGTCCTTCGAGTTGCCAGGTGGTGTCCCGCGGCATGGACGCACCACAGCCTGTCCCACCGTTTCCCTGTGGCAGGTCGTCTGGGCCGATGCCCACATGGGGGTGTCACAAATAAAACTGCTATGAAGGCCGCACACAGGTCTTGTGTGATTTCCTCCAGAAAACTGCCGTGGGGTGCAGCTGCCGGGTCCTGTGGTGGTCGCAGCATGTTCAGCTTTTACAGAAACCACTAGAATGTTTTTGAGAGGGGCTACATCACGTTACACCCCTGCATCCCAGAACACTTCCCTGGGTGCCTGACTGCGGTGATGACAGGGGGCCCTGGAGTGCGTTTCAGCTGAGTGGGTCTCAGACTGCTGGCCACGACGCCACAGCAGGAGTGGCGATGGCACGGCCACCTCAGAGTTTCCAGTGGACCGCTGCGCCTCCACCAGGGCAGGCCTGCCTGCCCTTCCTCACGGGGCCTCAGGCGGTACCGGCACCCCTGGGCCTGCTGGCTGGACAGAGCACAGGCCACTCCAGAGTTCAGGGCGCTGCCTGAAGGGAGAGTTTTCTGGAGGACACTGTCCAGCTTTCCGGCACCAGGCAGATGCACAAACACGGACCATGGGCAGAATTCTGCGGATTATTCATGGAAATTCCCTGGGGTGTCGCCTCCATGGGGAAACAAAGCCCCTTCCAAAGTCCCACCTCACTTCTTTTCCCTAATATTCCCTAAACTCCCTGGTCTTCTCTTCCGCTCACACCGGGAGCAGGAGCTTCGGCCTCGGGGGGGGAGGCACGCGGAGCTCGGGTTCAGTGCTGACCTGGCCTGGGGGCCCGGGAGGGGTGCACTCATGTGCAGTGAGACTCAGAGCCGTGCGGACACAAGGCGCCGGAGAAGTGCTGAGAGCGTGCGTCTGGACGGGCTCTGATCCAGGCAGCGACACCCTGGATGGATGGCCACCCCACACCAACTGGACTCCTCTGCTCTCGAGGGCAGAAAGAGGCAGTAGGGGACAGGCAGGGGAGGGAGCCACTGGCCAGCCCCATCTGTGACCTGCAGCCCCAGAGTCCTCTCTGGGGATCTAGGCGTGCGGGAAGAACCTGCATGTCTCCAGGTGCACCCAGGACCCACGGACCAACCAGCTCCCAGGAGAAGTCCCTCAGTGCAGGCAGCCCTGGCTCCAGGGACCCAGCCCCTCTACTGTGGGGTCCCGCTGGGAGCTCTGGGAAGGGCACTGGGCAGCGAGGGGAGACAGCAGAGGGCGCCTCACCCCCCTCCCACCTCCTTACGGTCAGAGGGTCATCCGCTCCGCTCCCCTCCGCCTCTTTAACGGTGGCTGGGGCCTCCCCCGAGCTGGGATTGGATGCGAGAGAACGGGGTGGGCACGGGCGGGGACCCCAGAAGCCCAGGTTCCAGCTCTGGAGGAGAGCGCCCCGCAGTGCAGACCTGGCGACCGGCGGACAGCGCGGTGGAGGCGGCAGCGCCTCGCGCGCCACGATGTTTGACAGCTCGCAGTATCCCTATAATTGTTTCAATTACGACGCCGACGACTACCCTGCAGGCAGCTCGGACGAGGAAAAGCGGCTCACGCGGCCGGCGTACAGGTGACTGCAGGGTCAGGGCACCCTCCGCAGGGCACTCGGAGAGCGGGAACCTGCCTGGGACAGAAGGAGGAAGGGCTTTCTTCTCTCGGGCGGAGCTCAGAGAAGGGACAGCCCCGTCCACACGTTTCCAGATGTGGTGGGGGACACGGCGGGGGCGCGGGGAGCTGAAGAACTGTGAGCCAGAGGCTCTGGGGTCAGGAGGAGGAGAGGAGCAGGGAGCTCCAGGGGCACTCCCTGAACTCCTCGGCTCTGCTCTCCCCTTCCGACGCGCCAGGCGCCCGGGGGTCTGTGGAGGAGCCCTGGGCGCCTGGGGAGGGCTGGCGGGAGGACCCTCGGGACTCGTTCTGGGCGCTCTGCTCCGCTACCGGCCTGACGCCCCCGGTTCACAGCTACATCGCGCTGATCGCCATGGCCATTCAGCAGAGCCCCGCAGGCAGGGTGACCCTGTCCGGCATCTACGACTTCATCATGCGCAGGTTCCCCTACTACCGCGCCAACCAGCGCGCCTGGCAGAACTCCATCCGCCACAACCTGTCCCTGAACAGCTGCTTCATCAAAGTGAGCCCCGCCCCCCCACCTCGTGCACCCCTGAGCGTCCCAGGTTTGGGGACACCTGGGTCAAGTCATCTCGCGGGGGAGGGTGGGGGGCAGGAGGAGGTACAGGAAAGGTCAGTCCTAACAAACTGGGCTCCCCAACCTGCTCTGAGAACAAGGCCACCACCCCTGGACAGCACTACCCTGTGCCTAATGTGAGCCCAGATGAGGGGAGGGGGTTTCGCGGGTGGGCGCAGCCCAGCACTGAGCCCCGTTGATGTTCGCTTGCACAGGTGCCGAGGACCGAGGGCCACGGGAAGGGGAAGGGCAACTACTGGACGTTCGCTGGTGGCTGCGAGTCACTGCTGGACCTCTTTGAAGATGGCAACTACCGGCGGCGCCGGCGCCGGCGTGGAGCCAAGCGCGAGGGGGCGACAGGGGGGTGCGCCCAGGGTCCCCTTGGTCTGCAGGAGCGGGCCATTGCCACGGGGTCCCCCGCCCTGCGCCAGGAGCCACTGCCCCACGCCAGCCCCGCTGCCCTGGGCAAGGAGCCTCACAAGGACATCAAGTTCAGCATCGACTACATCCTCTCCTCCCCCGACCCCTTTCCTGGGCCCCGGTTGACACCCAGTAGGCAGGAAGCCCAGCAGGTGAACCTCCACTTTTGGACAATGTGAGGGGTACTGAGGCTGTCTGCTCCTTGCAGGGCTGGCACCCAGACAGTCGGGGGTCTCCTGGGTGATTCCAGTCTCGAGTCCATCCAAGAAGCTGGGTTTTGCAGCGTCAGACAAATGCAGCTCACGCTGTCTGGAACCAACCTGGGCTGGAGGGGAAGCCAGTCTGTGGCCAGTGGCAGCTCACACTTTCAGAACAGGGCACCCATGCAGGACACCCCACCGGCTGCCTGCCTCACTGGGGGTTTGCTCTAGTGTTGCGGGGAAGTCCTGCACGGGGACTGAGAGCACAGGGACTGAGAGCACAGGGTCAGGGTCATTGTCACCGACGGCCATGCCTGGGAGCTGCCTGTGTGTGCCAGGACAGTTAGGGACACTGGTGGGCCTCTTCCTCACAGGTGAAAGTGACAATGAAGTGCCAACGCAGAAGTCAGATGCCACTCGACCCGTGGCTGTTGCCCAACCCCCCCCCCCCCGAGTTCTGACCATGCTGCTGTTAAGGGTTGTGTCCGTGGAAGTGACAAATACATCTCGTGTTGTTCAGGAAGTCCATGCACTTTTTTCTACAGGGAAGAGGGAAGGAAGAAGGAAGGGTGGGAGGGAGGAAGAAACAGGGGTCCAAATTGGGGACAACTGGAGGCAAAGCTCACCTCGATTCTTCTAAGATGAGTGACTCTTGTTCATGCAGGTTCCATGCACCTGGTCACATCCACAGCAGGCGGGCACAAACCCCACTCCCCTGGGAGGTGTGTGTGGTTCCACACATTGGAGGTGGCACTTCCATTTGTAAAAATGTAAATTATTTAATCACCATATAGAGATGTGCATTTTTAAAAACACAGGTATGCACAGTGAAACTTTTGAACGGTCTTACCGTTTTTCACGAGCCCGTTTAGCAGAGTCGATTGCTATCGGTGACTTCACTGGAGCATCAGCACGAACTACCCCCAGGCTGACTGAGGAGGGGACTCAGCTGCCTAGCTTTGTAAACGCAAACACGCACCCAAAGGGGCTGCCCTCTCTGTGGGGAATGCGCAGTTGCGTGGCCGAACTCTGAAAAATGGGCCCATCGTGCACAGGACCACGCCGGGCAGGATGCATTTCTGACTCAGAAGACCTTTCCCTGACTAGTGATATGCCTCCCTCACCCTGTAAATAGAGACTGTCGGAAAAGAGGAGGCTGATCCTTAGAAATGCCGTGCCTGCCTGACCCTCATTGGGGGTCCGCACTGGTGATGGGTCCACACCCCACTCACCTGCGCCCCTGGCCTGACCCAGCCGGCCTTCTGCAGCCTCCGCCTCACATATTCCTCCCGAGAGCAGTACGAGGGGGTGCCTCTCCCTCGGGAGTGACAGCTGCCAGACTGCTGGGAGCTTGCTGCCCGCCGGGTGTGGCGCTGGGCCCCGCTGGGAGCTGTCACTCAGTCCGCCTGCTGCAACGGAGGGCAGGCAGCACCGAGGGCCGGACTGGTTGCGTGCGTGCGCACGCTGTGACTGCGTGTTGTGTGTCCGTCTGTGTTTCTCTTATTTATTCCCTTTGTCGGCTGTGCTAATGGCAGTGTTTGAAACGACTTCAGGTACAGTTTGGATGGTGCACTATTCAAAAGTAAGCGGCACCTAGAGCATCCGGAGGTCCATTTTTCTGCTTTCGACCAAGCAGATATAACGTGCATTTTATCTTTCCGGTTCTTGCTCTACGCCCGCATTTCATTGGCGAGGGAAGCCTGATTAAGAACAGAAAACCCTTTGCCCTGAAGAGACGATCTCTGGGGACCCCAGCCTGGGAGGGAGGTGGGATGCCGCTCGCCCCTCCGCCCGCTTTGCGGGGCGGAGCCCACTGGGCTGCCTGCGAGCTGGGGGGCGCCCCAGCAGCGAGACCATGCACTACAAGGTGTAACATTTGTTTTGCAGAGGATATCAATCATGTTTTAAGAGCGAAGGGACATTTTCAATTTGCCAGCGTGTGATATCCTGCGACTTTGGAAGGGCTCCCAGCCCTTCCCGTGAGTGGCATTTAATACCAAACAACACAGCGGGGTGAGGGCTGGCGCTGACCTATTCAAATGTCGCCGTGGCCATGCCGACTTGCCAGCGCAATTATAATTAAATACTTTATGCCTCTCTTGCAAATCCGCTGATTGATCACCGATGTGTGCATTACCGCCACATCACCCCGAGCAGACGGCTGCCACTCGCGGTTATGGATCACCAGGTTCCATTAACGAAGTCGGGAGGCGCTGCCGAGCCGAGTTAGCAGAGACGCCAGCAAGCGGCTGTCGTGCAGAGCCACGTTCCGAGCTTGGCGGCACCTGGGCCCGGACTCCTCTCCCGAGCCACCTGGGGACTGTGGGTGTCCCTGCTCACAGAGGCTGGCTCAGGCAAGGGGTCTCCTCAGGAGCTGGAGGCAGCCGGAGCCAGGACGGCCCTGACCCCTGCTGGGGAGGGGAGGGGGCCCACCTGTGCCAGGCCAGGGCAGAGAGTGGGAAGTGTGGGCAGGTGTGTGAGTGCAAACCGGCCTCGGGTGGGTCTCCACCTCCCCGGGAGGCCCATCTCCCTGGGCAGCATCAGGTCGGGCTCTTCCCCCACACAGAGCTGCTGCCCTTGGCCCCCTGTCTCCCCCAGGGCACCAGAAAGGCCACCTTTCTCTTCAAACTCCTTCCTCCCTTCGCTGAGCACACTTGGGGCTGTTCGTTCATTCACTCAACAAACACCCGTGAGCCATGCCGGGCGCACCCACAAACCCGAGGCATCGACTGTGTTCCCAGCACAGGCAATGAAGCCACTGCCGGGCACACGCAGACTTGCAAGCCCTCGGGGTGGGCACAACAACCAGCTTGGACTGTGCTGGGGCAGGACCCCTTAGGACAGGCAGGGGCAGCGGGCGGAGCCCCTGTGCTGGGCAGAAGCCGGGGCAGGGGCTTGCAGAAGAGTTGAGGGCCAGTGTGGTGGGCCGGAGGTGCCAGAAGGGAGAAGTACACCAGAGGGCCCCAGGCTGCCCTCCTGGCCCCCCAGTCCAGGCCAAAGCCCCCTTTTCTTTCACTGTTGAAATGCCTGAGTATCACTTTGCCCCAGATGCCTGCCGGACAACCACCTCCCGCATTCTGAGCATGTTATCTTGGTTGATGTGGCCTCCAAACCAGCTGACTTACCGAGCACACACCCACCACAGTCTCTGCTCTTGTCCCCAGGCCTTCTTAGCAGACCTGTCCCGTCCTGGGCCCGGCACATGGAGTTCAGGGACCCAAGACCCAGGTGCAGGTGCTGAGGGTGGCGTGGAGTGACCACCCTTGTCTTCCCAGAGCCAAAGCCCTCATCAAGGCCCCCCATGAGGTCTCGAAACGCAGGTGCTTCTCCACAGCATCTCCCCAACCTCCTCCTGGGGCTCCAGCAGCCCTGTGAGTGGGGGATGGGCAGACACCCAGCACCCCTCATGGAAAAGGACCAAGGCTCCCAGAGCCTGTTGGAGGAGAGGGGGGTCCTCGGCCGCTCCCCAATTCCCAGAGCCTGGCTGAGGGTGGAGTAATCAGACTCCTGGGCCCCTCTGCCCACTGGCTGTGGCCACCGTTTGACCCGTTTGACCCCTGAGTGTCAGAGACCTTGAATCCTGGAATGAAGTGAGGGTGTGGACCTCGTGTGGTCTGATGCCTCTGGCCACACTTTGTGGGGGGGGTCCACACTGCCCCCACAGGATCAACTTAGAGAGCAGCCCTCACCTAATTATTTAAAGGGGAACCAGCAAGGGGAAGCACAGCCTATTACCTGCAGTTTGATTCTGTCTCCGGCCACATGAGCAGCCCATAAGCACATGTGGAATCACATGTGTGTGTCCAGTGAAAAGGCCAACCGTGCAGCACATGAATGGGCCTCGTCGTGGCTTTGCTGGACAGACTGGTTCCTCAAATCAAAGGTGCCGCTCACCAGGCCGCCTCCTGCACTGAGGCCCTGTGTGCTTCTGTGCGATCAGACTCTGCCGGTTCCAGGCAACGGGGGGCCCGGGTCCAAGCCAGAGGTGCGTGCACGCCCCTGCAGCCTGCACTGCCGGCTCGTCACCAACAGCAGCCATGCGGCTGTGCCATGTTACAAAGAAAAGGAGCCTGGGTGGGAGCTCTGGAACTTTGCTCCCCTCCCCTGGCGGTGTGTGAGGGATGTGGTGCCGCGAGGGGGACGCAGGGGATGGCGAACCTGCCACAACTACTCGCCCAGAAGGGGACGGTGTGCCGCTGGGCCCATCCCCTCGCACGTGCCGCCCCCAGGGTACTGTGTTCACAGTGGCCATTTTTACGTCCACTGGCTCGGTATGTCCACCCACGGGACCTGCAGGACCGGCTGGTGCCCTTCACGCCCAGAATCCACCACAGTGGCCGGTGCTCAGCGCCCGAGCCCACCCCAAAGTCCAGGCGGCTCCCAGGCTCCCAGCTGATGATGGAGAAAGCATGCTCCAGTGCACGGGACACCACACCTTTCTTCCTGAGTTTGGGGCAAGAAGAAGACAATCCGGACCTGCTCTGTCTTAACACACTCACGGGGTCCCCTGGGTCCAGATCGCAAGCTGTGCTGGCCTGCATTCCTGCAACCCCTTGTTTAGTGTCTCCGCCCCTTAAAGTGGACGCAGGGCATGCCCCAGACCCTGTGTCCTGGGCCTGTCTCAGCGCCTGAGAGCCTCCAAAAATGGGGCCTGGCCCCGAACACCACTCGTCTGTGCTCCCCTGATGGGGGCACATGTTTTGGGCCACTAGGCCCGGGAAGAGCAAACAAGGAGCCCTGTTCCCCAGCAAGGCACCTGCGGGGCAAGACCCAGGGCTCCTCCCACTCTGGGGCTGGTGTGTTTGGGGTGGGGCACAGCTGTGGCCTCCCCAAAGACACAGGTCCAGGCCGGTGCACCCTCTCAGTGGGGCCTCTGGGAGAGTGTCTGCCGACCGGGAAGGCGCAGCCCAGTGCCCAGCACCAGCCCCGTCCTGGTACGCTCTGTCCTTGGGGACTGTGTGTGGCTGGGTTGGGGCTGGGGGCCCCTGGCACAGCCACCTGAGGGGACAACTGTGCCTGAGCAGAGATGAGGGCAGGGCTAGGCCTCATCCCCTGAAAGCATAGCCTTGTCCTGGGCCTGCGGCTGACCCTGCACATAGGCAGGGTGAGTGTGTCTTGGGTGCATCCCTGCCTCCCAAGAAGCCTGGGACCCCAGAGTTGGGTGTTCCACAAGACGTGGGGCCATGTGCGTCTGCAATTCCTGAAAAGATCGGAACGGTTTCCCCTCTGTTTTCTGTGAGGTTGCTGACCGGGCTGGAGGTCAGCCAGGAGACTGGCTGAGGGCCCTCGGTCTGCACAGAGGACACAGTGAGGGGGTAGCAGGGTTCACGGAGTCCCCACAGGGGCTGGCCTGGCCCCGGGAACCCAGCCCCCTGAGCCGGCCACACCCTCCCTGCCTGGGAGCCACCCCGTCAGGTCTGGCGCTCTGGGACCCCACTCCCAGCCCTCACACCGGCTCTGTGGAGAAGGCTGGACAGGGGACAGTCACCTGTGTGTGTCACCAGACCTCAACGCAAACCTCTTTTCCACTTCTTTCTGTGCCAGGAAACGTGTGCAAAGAAGAGCACCTGTGAGCTCGCAGGTGGACCATCTCCTGGGGCAGGTGGCAGTGGGGTCTTGGGCTCTGCGAGAAGCCCCGTTTCCAGGAGGGCACAGGGGGCACAGCCAGAAGGGCTCTTGGAGCAGCCGCCGCAGTCACTGAGGGACTCAGCCAGCCTGCGGTGTGGAAAGGTTAGTCCATAAATCAAAGGGAAATGGCAGGTGCCTTTTTAACGCCGATTGGGAGGCGATTTGGGGCAGGGCCCTGCCAGCCCTCCTGCGCAAGGGTCTCGTTCTAACAGCAACGAACGACGTCCCTGTAAGTCCAGCCCCTGAGGGGAGAGGGCCCCTGTTCTGCTCCCGCCCAGAGCCCCAGGGGCCTGGGAACCCTGAGACTGCCGGTGGCCATTCAGGGTGAAGGTGAGTGCGTTTTGCTCTGTCCGTGTAATGGCAGGGATGTGGGCTCAGAGCGCAGAACTGTGCCCAGAAGACACAAAGCCGAGAGCCGGGCCGGCAGCCACAGCGTCTCCGAGCACCTGGCCCTGCTGAGCGCTGACATCATGGCCTCTGCCTTTGTGGCGGCCTGGAAAGAGCACACGGCTGGACTTTCCACCACACCAGGGCACTGCTCCCCCATCGGGTCTGTGAGGGGTCCATAGCGGGTGGGGGGGCCGTGCCTTCTGCTGAGCATGGTGGCTGGAGCCTGTCCCCAGGGCAAGTGCAGGAAAATCTCGGGTCAGCCAGAGCTGATGCCGCCCCTGCCTGGGGCATGGAGCTGGTGGTCACGCAGTGTGGAGGGGCACTGGCAGTGTTGCATGTGGACTGGGGGCGCCAGGCATTTGGTGATGAACTACACTGCCCCATACAACAAAGAACCGTCCTCGGAAAACCAGCACACCCTGCTAAGAGGCTCCGCCCTAAAACCGTCAATGCAGGAGATGCTGCTGGGCTTTGCTCCCAAGGCATCCTCCATCCTCAGAGCCAGGCGCCTGCAGATTACTCCCCAGTAAGTGTGTTTTCTGCAGAGCTGAGACAGAGAACACATGCTGTTGGCAACGAAGTATCATGACTGATTCAAGGGCGGTCCTGGCCTCATCACCCCAACTCCCACCGTCCTCCCTGTCATCCCACATAGTAAGTCCCTGAGGCCGGGGCTCCGGGTGCTGGCCCTGTCCTCCCCGCACCGTTCCATCTCACGCCTCACTCCTTCCCTCTGGGGTCAATCCCTCCTTCCTGCGTTGCATCCCAGGGAGTTCTGCCCGAGACAATCTCTCAGTCTCTGCTGGAGACGCCCCCCCTCCCTCCTGCACACAAAGGCCATGGCAGCGTTATTCACAACAGCTGAGACATGGAAGCCACCGGAACGCCCACTGTGGAGAGGCTGGGGTGGGCATGGTGCACCAAGACCACATGTGGAGGAGGAGCATCATTCAGCTGGAGAAAGAGACGGAGCGCCAGCCCATGCTGTGGCGCAGCCGAGCCTGGGAGACCTGCTCAGTGCGGGCAGCCAGCCACAAAGGGCACCGGTGGTGTGAAGCCACTCGTGTGGGGTGTCTGGGACAGCAAGTCCACAGAGACAGGAAGCAGATGACTGGTGACTGAGGGTGGGTGGGAGCAGGCCACGGGGGCTGACCCCCCGTGGGAAGGGGGCTTCTTTTCAAGACGACAGAAATGTTCTGGAATGAGGCAGTGGTGATGGCTGTTTGACATTGTGACTGTACTAAAAAACATGGAATTGTACACTTGAGACTAGCAATTTGTGTCATGTGGATTGTGTCTTACTTTCAAACCACATGCTCACACAGGCATGCCTGGTTGGCACCCCTGCCATAGAAACTGAGCAAGTCAGCCTCAGCTGCAGCCTCTGTCTGAATCCGCTGACGGGCCCCGCTCACAGGCTGTGTGCCAATCGAGTGCGATAAGGCCGGGAACACCCTACTTATTGCGCTAAGTGACCGAGATAGCGCGTGCAATGTGACACAAAGCTCAGCAAGTGGGGCCATGTAAAAACGTCACCTGGCCCTGTTCCCATCACACCTGTGTGTGGTTTGGACCTGACACCTGGCAGTTGGCCTTGATCCTACCTGCCTTCAGCTCCAGGGCCACTCCTTCCTCCAGCCCTTCCCTGCCCTCCATCCAGTTGTCACGCAGCTCACCTGAAGGCAGTGAGTCTCCCACCTGCCACCACCCAATCCTGCTGTTTTCTAGCCTGCGGCACAGTGGGGCTTAGGGAATGACACCAATGACCCCTTCCCTGCTCCCTCCACCTTCCTCAGGCTTCTCAGGCACCTAGAATGAAGCCCACCTCTGCATGGCACCCCGAGGTGGGGTCTGCTCCCCTCACCCCACTTTCTCCAAACTCCCTCCCTGACTTTTTGGGCTCCAGCCACACAGGCCTCCTGGCTGCTCCTGCCCCCAGGGCCTTTACCAATGCGCTCCACTCCTGTGTCCATTCACATCTCCACTCGAACGGCCCTGAGTCCCAGCCAGCAGCCCCACAGCAACAACCCCATCGCTGTCTCAGCGCGCCCCTAGCTTCTGCGCTCTGCCCACGCCCCCGCCCCCCGCCACACCTGTAGGTGAGGCCCAGAGGGCGCACGTACACGCTGTCCCACCAGGTGGCAGCAGAGCGCCGGGCTTGGGCGGCCACGCCGCGCTGGGAGGGGAGGCTCAGGCCCCGCCCCGCGGCCCAGGCCCCGCCCCCGCCGACTGACTGGCGCCCCGCTTTGGGGTCCAGGGGCTTCCAAGCATCACCCTAAAATGGAGTCGATGCGGTGGATGCTGGAGCCGGGATCGGCGGCGGGCGGCAGGTGGGTCTCTGCCAGGAGAACGGCCTTCTCACCGGCCAGGCCTGTTCTGAGCACCTGACAGTTAGTCACTTAATCATCGCTGGACGGCCCAGGTCACCTGGGGCGACACCTGGGCACAGACAGAGGAAGGGATCTGAGGGTTGGCTGGTGCCGGCTCCCCCGCCGGCTCCCCCGCAGGGACTCATAGGGTAACTGGACCCCCGTGGACACCTCCAGGGGCCACTGCAGGTCACCCTCCTGGACACAGGCCCGCCCCAGCCTGAGCTGAGACGGATGACCCCGCCTGGGGGCTGACATCACCTCAGCCCCTCCTGCGGGGGTTCTGGCCCACCTGCCGAGCTCTTCCCCCTTCTTCCCACCCCCTCCCTGTGATCTGGGGGGCAGCCTGGAGTACAGCTGTCCGTGGCACCTAAAGGGACAGGTCCTGACAAGCAGACATTGGCTTCTGACCCCTGGTGCAGCTCCTGTTTGCCCCCACACACCCCCTCCACGCAAACACCTTTCAGGGCTCTGGGTGAACTCGAGCCCAGTCTTGGATTCACACCCAGCCTGTCTGAGGAGGGATCCGGCTCAGACCCTGTGCCAGGGCCCTGGGAAAATCCAAAACTGGTTCTCCAGGTGCCCCTTTGATGGATCCACTGCCACACTCCAGATTCACGTGCTGGGGGAAGGCCCTGGGCACCCTGCTCCAGCCTCTCGCCTAGCTTTACCCACCCCCACCCCCACCCCGTCCGGGGGCTCCCAGCCCTCCCCTGCCTCACATTACCGAAAGGGTATTGAAGGCTCACTTCTAAGTGGTAAAATGATGGCTACCATACAAACAAAATGTATCAAAGGTTTTACTGAACTTGCTCCTTAATGAGGGAAGCGGGAACGTGCTAGAACCAGCTCGTAGGGGAATCCAAACACCGCCTGGCGCAGGAAGCAAGGGGCGCCTGGGCAAATGAGTTGCGGAGCAGGTCCGCCCTCCTGCGCCCTGGCTCCATCCTGGATGGACTGACCCCATCTCCACGGCTCAGACCGTGTGTTATTGTCCAGTTTCTGCAAAGAACTCATGTGAAAGGCACAGGTCACCCAGACGGGCATGCTAGACAGAGCCCATTTCAAAGTCAGCAAGACCCCTCCTCGCCCCCGCTGTCTGCCCCCCCGGGGGCGGGCTCCCCACCGCCGCTCTCTGTCGCACTCACAGCTGTCTGGGTCTCCTTTCTGGGAGCAGCTGCTTCCTGTGCTGAGTGGCAGATCCCCAGGGTCAGGACCTGACTTGGCCATTGGCTAGCTGCGTGACCCCGAAAGCCCACCCCTGGCTCGCTCTCTGTGTCTGCAAAGTGGGCATGGCAGCCTCCGGGGCCTCAGCGCCGGGAGCTGCTGGTCCCTGCTCTGCATCAGGCAGCTTGACTGGCTCTTCTGATTCCTGCAGCCCAGTGCCTCCCCGAGGGCGTGCTGTGTGGACCTTCGGGCCTGTCTTCCCGCACACTCAGGGCCTGGGTGGTCCCTGCCTGCTGCGCACATGCCCCAGAGGGCCCCCCAGGGTGCCCACTGCTCAGGAACGAGGCCTGCGCTGGGGGCGGGTCACACAGCAACTTTGTAAAGGACAGCAGCTGGGCCGCAAGGCAGGCCACGGGGGCCTTCCCCTGCTTTGGAGGCTGGCATTTCCTCCGTGTTTATTTTCTCTGTTCCCCCCCTGCAGAGTGTGCGGGTGAAACCTCTGCCTCTCAGGGGAAGGCTAGCAGGTCTCCAGACTGCAGGTCTGGGGAGAAAACCCCAGCAGGCCCAAGAGCTGCCTGACTCCCAGTCATCAGGGACGAGAGCCCCAGGGTGTCCGTTCACAGCAGCTGGAGCCCGAGCCCCAGCCCCAGCCGGGAGTGCTGGACTGGGCTTGTGTCCTGTGCCTTTAAAACACCCTGAGATGCACCTCACGACTCTGGAAGGTGCCGTTGGTCTGTGATTACAAAGTAGCCCTTATTAAAAATCGTGCAGACTCCCACATTAAACAAAATTAATCAGTAACTAGCTGTAATGTTATGAGGTCATTTCCCAACACAGTAACTCGGGGGCAACCCTATCTGATTGGCGGACTCGAGGCCTCAGGGAGACTGCGGTTATCTGCAAGCCTCGGGCTTTGCACAGGTGCTTGTCTGTGGCTGGGTTGCCTGTGGGCCTTGTCTGGGGCCTGCACCCTGGGGCCTCTGCCCCCACTGGGCGCTGCCCCAACCTTCACGGCCACAGCAGGTGGCCGATCGCCCTTCTCCAGAACAGCTGCCGTCCGTGACTCTTCTGACTGGAGTACTTCAGGAAGGTGGCTTCGGGCCTGGGCTGTGGGCCGGCAGCAGAAACGCTGCTGTGGTCTGAGCCTCAGGGGTCAGAGAAGGCAGCTGGCCACACCCTGGTCCTCTGGGGATGGACGCTCGCAACCCCAAGCTGCTGCACTGGCGTCTGGGTGCCTAGGGCCGCCATGCTGTGAGGAAGCCCGAGCCGGTCCACACAGGAGGCATGCGGAGAAGCTGCCGGAGCACAGAGCATGTGAGAGAGCGAAGGCGAGAAGCGCTCCCCTGCCCCCAGCTGCAGTGGCTGCCCCGGCGGGTCTGCCCTGCGCGCCGAGGCACTCCCGACGGATGGCTCTGTACCGGCCCCAGAAGGACCTGGACCTGGTCGCTTTGAGCCGTGGGAGCTGGGGCGCTTCGTCACTCAGCAGCAGCCGGCAGCGTGGGGCCGCAGTTGTCCCCGGGCCCACATCCTGCAGCCCAGAGCCTGGGTCCGCCCTGTCCCCCCACTTTTTAAACACGAATCCCCTGCCCTGGCCAGCGTGGCTCTGGAGCACTGCCCCACGGACCAAAAGGTCACAGGTCTGATTTCCCGTCAGCGCACATACCCAGGCTGTAAGTTCGACCCCAGGTGGGTTGAGTACGAGAGGCAGCTGGTCAACGGACATTTCTCTCCGTCTCTACCAGCAATGAGAAAATGTCCTTGGTGAGGGCAAAAAATAAATAAACACAGCAAACCTCTTTTCTCAGAATATTTTGGACTTGCAGAGCACCGAGAAGCCAGCTGCCCCGCAGAGTCCCCAGGTGCCCTGCTCCTGGCCTGCCTCGAGCGCTGAGCGTCACAGACGGTGGGCTCAGCGGCACCCGGCCATCGCCCAGCGTGTTTCCACGCTTCCCCATGGGGTTCCTTGCTGTTTCCCAACCCGCTGGGATTTTGAGTCACATGACTGTATTACCTGTTAATTAAATGAATTCATTGCCTTTTTTAAGTGCATACCAATCCTACTAAGGCCCAGGAGTGGGCCCCGACCCATGACTCGGGGTCCAGGACCCATGGGTCCCCGTCTGAGACATGTTACACAGACAGCGCCGAGGCCAGTGCACCTTGGGCGTGTTCGGAGCCCCCTGAGCAGAGGCCTCCGCCCATCCAGTCCCCGCTCCTCAAGGACAGTGGTCACCGGGCCCGAGGACAGGCTGTGCTTGCCCTGTGGCCTCTAGCAAGGGCACCTGCTGCTGCTTGTGGGAACTTCCCGGGGAAACTTTCTCCGAAGGGTGAAACCGGCCACTTCCGGGCGGGACGCCACCCCAGCCCTGACCCGGGACAACCGTCTCCCGGGCCACAGCCCAGGGGTAGGGGCGAAGAAGCTGTGCTCTGCAGGAAGACGTGGGGTCTCCCTGGCTTCGAACCGCCGTGGATGAAGGGAGGAGGGCTGTAGGCCTGGCTGAGGGGCACAGGGTGAGGGTCCGGGAGGTGCCAGGCCCACCTGCCCCGCCTGCCCGGAAGGCTGCGCCATTCCCCGGGTGATGCGCACGGCCTTGCACCTGGGTGTCCGCGTTCCCCACAGGCGCACCTTCCTCTACTTCTCCCAAGGGCGCCACAAGGCCAGCGCCAGTCCCTCGGCTGCCCACCCCACCTCCAGCCCCCAACCTTATCTGACAAGCTCAGTTAGGAGGGCTTGCTCCACAACAGCAGTGGGGTCCAGGGTTCGTCCTGACTCCCTGTCTATTCCAGCATCGGGAGGCTCCCCCAAAAGGCCAGAAGTCCCTGCCCATCTTGCAGAAGGAGCTCAGAGAGTGCAAGGACCCCCAAAAGGGAGCGAAGGGTCCACCTGGCCCCTCCCGCTGCCACCCACCCTCCCAGGTGGGACCATGTTGTGGATGAGCCCCTGGTCCAGTGGGTGTGCCTGGGCCCGGGCCGGCTGCCCCTCCCGCCAGCCTCCTGAAAGGCCTTTTCATCCCTGTGTGGACACCACCACTGGCCGCATCAAAGGCCGTCTATGGAAAGTCATGTTTTTCCCCAAACCAGAAAAGTTCAGGCTTGGAGCACAAACATTCAGCTCATTATTTAGAAATAACAAGTCCTCCGGGTCCTGGTATCAGATCAAAGCTCAGAAACTAAATTCTCCAGAAGAGGAGGCAGCCTGGGACCAGCAGATTTGTGTTTGCTGGCGTTTTTTCATTCGGCAGCTAAAAAAGGGACTCGAAATCTGCCTGGCGGTTTGGAAGTCTGGTGGGGGTTTGGGAGCCTCGAGGAGACAGCCCGCTCCCAAGGCTCCCGGCCGAGGAGGCGGGAAATATTTGGTTGACATGACGATGGAGACCGCCAGCGCTCACAAGCGCCATTCCCCAGGAAATCCCGTCCTGCCTCCCGCCCGGCGCACACAGGTGTCCCGCCCACGGGGGCACCAGGCACACGTGTGTGCACACAGGGGTCCTCCGGCCAGCTGCACACACAGGTGCACTCACTCACACTCTCACACACAGACTCACACCCGCACGCAGCAGGGAGATGTACCTGGAAGCACAGCTCTGCCCTCTCACCTGGGTTCCTGGGGGGACAGCTCAGGAAGGGGGAGAGGGTGGGTGCTTCACTGGCTGACCACTGTGGCAGTGGGCACCTCCTGTGAGGTGGACGGCACACTGGTCGCGCCGAGTGCCCGAGGAACCGAGCATCGGCCACGCACTGCCGCTCCCTTCCCCTGTCGGTCGAGGGTCCCGGGCCAGCTCGCCCCAGGGGCCACGGCTTGTCCACCGAGGCGGGCTTGCTGGAGGGACGCGGTGTCCAGTTAAAGCGTGCGGAGAGGCCGACGCCCCTTCCACGTCCTCCCAGAATGCCCCTCTCTAAGTTTAGCGCCAAACAGAGCAAATAAAAGGCAAGAAATGGGAAACAGCTGGAAACACTGACAGTGTGACTCTCTTCTTCCTCAAAAAGTGATAAAAATAGTGTCGTAGACGAGTTCGTTTTCTAGGCAACGTTATTTCAGGCAGCGTGTATTAATGGCACAAGAATTAGTGCAAATTGAGTAATTAGCCAGAGCTGGCAGGGGAGCTGACAGGCACCGGCAGACGCGTGATTCAGCGTCCCGGCTTCCCAGGCTCCACGCTGGGTGTGGGGGCTCCACTGCAGACTGGCCGCCGCGCCAGGGCTGCCTATGCCCCAGGGCAGGCCAGAGCCACCCACTGCCCACAGGGGGTTCCCAGTGTGCCAATTGCACGGCAGGGGGGGGCTCCATGTTTCCCAAAGGTGACTTCCAGCCCCCCATCTGAGACCTCACTGTCCGTGGGGTGCAAGCCCCAGACGGCGGAGTTCCTGCTGCAGCAGCCCAGGCAGACAGAGACTGTCCACACGGGGGGCAGGGTGGCGTGAATGCCCCGGGTGTCCGGTCTGGGGCATCTCTACACTCACACTCCCGAGTGCGTCCACCTGTGCAGGGAAGAGGCCACTGTCCCACCCAAGGGTCGGCAGGAGCCACCTGCTTAACCCGTGCGACCCAGCCAGTGAGGTGGCTGCTCTCACGTGTGACCGTGTCCCTCTAGGCTATCCTTCCAGCTCCAGAGGGCCAGCTCATCACTGTGTCATCTCCTGACACCCCGGGCTCTTTGCATGAAGCCTGAGCTCAGAAACGACTACCCGCCGTTGTCATCTTCAGCAAGGCTACTCAGAGAGGGTCCCAGGCCAGCAGCTTTGTCACCCAGGAGAGCGGGGGCTGCAGAGTCCCAGGCTGCCCCCAGGCTCCCGACTCCAGAGTGGTGTTTGAACTAGACCCTGGGCTCTCCCTGCATGTGTGGCATTTGAGAACTGCCGAGGAGGCGGGACGGGGCCTGGCGTGCGGGCTGCGGAGACGTCTGCACCCACGGACCCTCGGCAGGCCCGTTCTCACGGCCAAGGGGGCTCCAGGATGCTGGTGGCTGGGGCAGCTGCCCAGGGCCCTCACTCAGTCTGGTGACTCCCCAGCTCCCCTTTGACCCTCCACTGTTTTCTCCAGGAAGCTGTTGCTGCCCAGTGGGGCCAGCATCCTGCAGCCACTGGCGTTATCACCCACATCCTGCCCAGAGGGCCAGGAACCGCCACCTGTGGGGCCGCCCGTGGCCCGCAGCCTCTCCCTGCCCTGCCGGGATCAGCTCTGGGGACTCCTCTGCGGGAGGCTCTCTCTGGGCAGCCAGGCCCTCCTGTACTGGTGGGCAGGGGTTCGAGCCCAGCCAGGCCCTAGCTGTGGAGCAGCTGGGCCCCTCGGACACCCGGCCGTAGGCCTGAATGCCAGCCTTGTCTCCTGGCCTCCTCTCAGCCTCCACAGCTGCCAACCTGCTATTGACTCAAGATAAGTTCCGGAGGTCCAGGGCAGCTCTGTTTGGTCCGGTGTCTGCTGGCCAGGCCAGGCTGGGCCCCAGCTCGGCACACACCCTGCCGGCCTCGAGCTTTGTCCTTATCCCTGGGGCCCTATCGGCTTCCCTCCGCGATGCCCGTGCGTGCGGACGGTCACATGTTGCCGCAGCTCTGCCCTGAAACAGGTGCTGGTGACATCACCCCTGGCAGAGATCACTGAAGTCTCCCGACTTCTACCAATATTTAGGTTTCCAGCCCCACGAGGCGTCTGGTCACACCTCCGGCGACACCTGCCAAGTTCTGGCCCCTCAGCTCCAGCTCAGACGGCGGGGAGTGGGGGCTGCAGGCTGCTCGGCTCTGGGGCTTCCCCTCCGGGCCCTGGGCACTGGGCCACCAGGGACCTGAGCTGCGGTCCCCAAACCTCGTCCCCCACATGCTACAAACAGGCCCCCTGAGGCAGAATGGGGTGGGCAGGTTGTCCTAGAAAATTCTCTTTGGAAAACAAAGAGCAAACTCTGTGGTCCAAGTGCACAGGACCACATCCCCGGGTTCAAGTGCAGCCCGGACCAGGCAAGTGGAGGCCCTGGGCCGGCAGCGCAGGGCTGCGCGGTGAGGACAGGGAGTTGTCATCCTGTCTCCAGTCAGAAACTGGGCAGGCAGGCGGAGGAAGGGGCCTCCAAGCCCCGGCACCTGTGCCCTGAGGGAGGCCGCGCCGTGCAGGTGTGCCCACGGTGTGCCCGCAGGGAGGAGTGAGTCCCCCGCCCGCCTCGAGGGCCCCAGAGCCCCAGAGAGACTCCCCCACAGGGTCTGAGGTTTTATTGACACACCAAGAACAAGAGATAAACCCCACCTAATGTCAGAACAAACAGAACTGGGACCAGAGAGGCCCGGGAGAGATAAGACAGGCATTTGCGGGAGCTGCGGGGGGGAGGGGAGGACAACAGTGCCCCCTAGCCGCCCCACCCCTGGCTCGGGAGAAACAAAGAGTGCAGGGCGGTGGCATCAATCATTCCTGGCGGGCCCGGCAGAGGCCAGCCCGTGAGGGAGGCCAGGCCCCAGCCCCAGACTGGCCCTGCCCAGCTTCACGGGTCCCTCCCCAGGTGACATGAGCATCAGCACCGGCCTCAGGGGCCCAGATGGACCCTGTCCCTGTTCTCCAGACATGTGGTCTTGGGACAGTCACTCAGAGGGCTACACAAGTGGCAGACAAGGACAGAGGGGGTGGGCAGAGCCCTGGGTCTCTCGTGGATGGGGGCTGGGGTGGTGGGCACGGCCCAGCCTCCCGAGAGAGCGTCTCCAGGCGTGGGGGTGGTCAGCGAGGCCCCAAACCTTCCTCGGATGACCGCACCCTCCCAAACTCACTGCAGGGAAGTGCTGCTGCCTCCCCCGCTGACAGAGCAGGTGGCTGAGAGCAGGGTCTTTCCAACCTCCAAAAGGGACCCCCGGTGGCCACCAACCCCTAGCTGAGAGCACAGCCTGGCTTGAGGCCACACACGAGGTGGAGGGCATGCTAGGGTCAGTCCTTGGGGCCCAGACCCATCTAGTCTGGGCCCACAGAAACCAGGCCCTCAAGGGGGCTGGCCGGCTGGGCACCTCCAAGAGAGAGCAAAGGAAACTGCCTGAGGATGCCTCCCGGGGGCGGGGGAGACTGACCCCGTCCCTGCTGTGAGATCTTCAGGAACCTCCTGGAGCCCTGAGGGCAGGTCACCCCCTGGGACAGGGGCCCTGAGGGGAGGGGCCAGAAGCCTGGGGGCAGCCAACCCACTCCTGGCACCAGGTTCCTCACAGGCGTTGTACCTGTGTTCCACGCCAATTAAATGATGTTATTACCATATTATACAATACACACCAGTATGATTATATTACATAGCATGTCAATATGATTACTTTATATAATATAGAATAATATGATTGTATTTTATGTCAATATCAAAATGGCAATTTTAAGTGAAATGGACAAATTCCTAGGAAGAAAACCACTCCCCAGCCTGGCACCCAGGGACACCACTAAGGATCTGGAAATCGGGCTGACGTCAGGGAGCGGCAGGCCTGGGTCGGCCCATGTCCTCGACCCCCAAGGGCCCAGCTCCTTCGTGAGGGGGAGACAGGCTCCAGTGAGAGAGCCAGGGCTCAGCCAGCCCTGAGCAAGGGGGTGGTGTGCACAGTGTGAACATGGTGTGGGTGTGCATGGGGAGAGTGCAGGCTTGTGGACCCCAATGACATGTGAGCATAAAAATATTTCACTACAACCTTGCTTTCACTGATTCCTGTTTAACAAAAAAAGTATTTTCCAGAGCTAATGCCCTTAATCCAATATTAATCCTGGGCCTATTGTTTAACCTTGAAAGCAAACAGTTTCTAATTAACTTTTTTTTCATTTTACTGAAATTATATTCATAGAAATTACTTCTCTTCCATTTCAATTCCACAAGAAAATTATGTTTCACTCATTGTCATTTGCCCAGGCCAGTTTTCATGATTGCAGCTTCTCAAGAGGGGTCCTTGGGGGCCAGGACTCGGGAACCCAGAGTGAGGTGCCGAGGGGTCAGCAGACACCTCACAGGCCCCTGTCTTGCCCACCACCCAGCATCACAGGCGCCAGTGTCTACTTTCTCTGGGTCAGGCTTTGCACAATTCTCTCAACTTAGCGTCCAAAGCACAACTGACTGGGGCCAGTTTAGTTGTGTGGGTTTTACTCTGTGTGGATGATTTCCACTGTTCTTGCCTGTCAGAGATCATATGAAAGAGAGATGGTTTCTGGGGATTTTCTTGTTGTTTCGTCTTGTTCCGTGTCCTGGCAGTCCAGGGTCTTGGGCCCACCCACACCCTTCCCTGTACCCGCTTCAGGCCCCTGGGGCGGGGTGGGCGCAGCCACGTCCAGAGCTGTGTTTCCCCTGCAGGGCACAGCTGCACCCCTGGCTCCCCCAGCCGCCTTTTCACTGAGCCCCTGGCCCCTTGCGAACGGGACCTGGGGCTGCCCGAGTGGCTGTCCGTGGTCAGAGCTCTTGGGGCTGGGGAAGGGAGGGAGGTAAGAAGGGTGAACTTGGGACCAAGGGCTCTGGCCAGCGGCTGTGGAACCACGGCTGGGTGGGGGCAGAGGCAGGTGTGCCCAGGGTGGGTAGGGGCACAGGAGAAGAGGGGCTGGCAGCCACATCCACGCCCCGAATGGAATCCACTCCTCTCGGTCTTAAAGTTCAGTTTTCTAAAACTGGGGACTAGAGTGTGCCTACAGCAGAGCGATTCAGCCGTGTGTGTGGAGTGAGTACGACCCACTTGCAGGGGACCCCGTGTCTACACCCCAGGTGAAGAGGTGGCAGCGGCCTGTCCCCTCTCCTGCCCTGCCCCTCCTATGCTGTGTTAGCTCTGCCTGTCTCTCAGCTCCTAAAGAACGAAGCCTTCCCCCTGTGGCTGGGGGTCCCTCGCGGGTGCTGAAACCACACGCTCCTGACCGCACACAGGGTGGCACCAGCAGTCCCGCACACGCCCTGAGCCCACCAAGCGGGTGGAGCCGCCGGGTCTGGGGACTCGCACTGGGCCTCTCTGAAGCGTGGGCAGCAAGTGGCTGCAGCCCAGCAGGAGGGCGGGGTCCGGCGCCCTCGCCAGCTGGCGGTGGGGCTGGACTTTCCAAACTTTGGCCTGCTGGTGAGTAACCGCCGCTCATTGTGCCCGAAGCAGCTTTTCCTGATTACTAACGAGGCCGGTCACCTCTGGTTTCCTCTGTGTGAAGTCACCGGCCGGGTGTCCACGTCCGGGGCTGTCCTGTCGCTCCTGCTGGGGGCTGCTCCAGTCTGGGCCTTCCTTTCCTGGTACGTGTGTCCGTCTGCTCCAAGGTTCGTCTCCGCTCTCCTTTTATGGTGCCTTTGAGTGGAGCGGAATTCCTTAATTCCACTGTGTCAGACTCTGTCTGGCTTTGCCTGCATGACGATGGCTTTGATGGTCCCAGAAGTGCCCCTGAGGAGCTGACAGGTCTCGTGAACACAGGCCGACTGCAGGTGCTGGGTCCCACAAGCATCCTCGCAGGGTGGTTACAGCACAGACCGGGGCCTCGCGGAGGAGCGGCTTTGGAGAGCATCTCACTGAGAAGGCAGGGAAACTGAGGCCCGGAGAGGGAGAAGGCCACCCTCAGAGCCGGGCCAGGAGTCCTGGCCCGATTCTCCTTCCATCTTTCCTGGAGAGAAGGCCCCAAGGGCTGCAGGGCTGGCCCACTGGGGGAGGGCGACAGTGAGTGTCTGCACCCCCACAGCCAGAGCAGAGCAGCCACATAGGGACCGCTGGGCCCACGTGGGCCCGCTCAGCCAGCACCTCTGCATGGGGCCCAGGGCCGCCTCTTCCGAGCTCTGTTGGGCATCCAGAATCACCCCATTTGAGAATGGTTTCCCCACATGGCCCGGTTTCCCCATGTGTCTACCAGACCCTCGTCTGGTCTGCCAGCTGGGTGTCCCTCCCCAGCCAGCCCCTGGGTGTCACCTGGGGGAGGAAAGGAAAGGAGACGCTCTCTGTGCCCCTCACAGACCCCTCCTTGGCCACTTGGCACCTCAGCCATGAGGTGCATGTCCCAGGCAGTGTCTCCTGGTGTCCCCTGGGGCTGTGCACCCAGCCAGCGTCCCTCGCCTGCGGCTCGCAGGACGTTCCCACCGCACCAGCCTGGTCCTGGGCCCACGGGCCCCAATAGGCCGCAGCCACGGAGGGACCTGGTCGTGCTGCATTCGATGGGGATGCTGTTTCAGACGAGCAGGCCTCCCCTCCGTGTGCAAGACTCAGGAGGGGCTGGACTCGGGAGGGGGACGAGCTGTAGACCCCGAGGTCCTCCTCCCACACCCCTTCTGCAGCCACCGGTTCTGCTGCAGACACTGCCCAACGGCCCGAGTGGAGGATGGCACCCCCACCCCGGACCCACGTGCCTGATTTGAGGGGAGCAGCGGACGTCGGGAGGGAGGCGGAGGGCATTCCTGGACAAGAGGAGACAGGGCCGCAGCTGCGCTGGAGCTGCTGCCACGGATTCCGGATGCAGCTCTCAGCACATGCCTGGTCTTGTGGGGACAGGCGGCCTCTCCTGTACTGACAGCCGGCCCGCGGGGCGGCCTCTGCGGCTGCAGGTGGCCCATCAGAGGCGGGGGTCGGCCCCGGGCTGGGGAGACGGATGGCATTCCTGTAGCCCCAGCCCCAGCCCCGCGGCGGGCCACCGTGGAAGCCAGCAGGGGTCCTCGGTCGCAGGCCCGGTCAGCAAGACCCGGTGCCTCAGACCAGGCGCGGGGATGAGCCCTGCTGGCCCCGTTCCAGGCCGGGGAGATAAGACACCTCACCAAGGAATACAGAGGCGGTTCTCAGGGCCTCGGCGCAGCTGCGTGCCAAGCCCGCGAGGGCCCTTTATGGCCCGTTATCTCCACGGTGCCCGCAGCGCCCTGCCAGGTGGGACTGCTCCCTTCGAACAGATAAGGAAACTGGTTCTGAGAGCCAGGGGTGGGCGAGGCTGCAGGGGCCAGAAAGGCAGTGGCTGGTTTCACCCGCCCACCTGCCGCAAGCCCACCCCCTCTAATAGAATGTAACAAATACACTCTTTGTTCCACAGAAACCTTCTCAAAGGTTCCAGGGAGAAAGCAGGGGGGCGGGGAGGGGGGATGCAGCGTGAGCCTCTGCCCTCCCTCACAGCCTGGACATTTCAGGGGGTCGGGGGGAGCTGCTGGCCGTGGGGAAGCGGGTGCCCTGGCGGTGCCACAGCCCCGCCTGCCTGGGCCCAGACCCTTGACGGCCAGGGCGTGGGGGCAGCTGTGGCTGGAGGCTCCTCCAGAAGGTGGGCTGAGTCTGCATGAGGCACATGCTGGCCCCAGCTGCGTTCGGGAGAGTTGCTCTGAGGTCCGAGGTCCTTGGGTGCCACACCCAGTGGAGAGCAGGGAACCCACAGGACAAAAGGGGACTCAGAAGGTGTGACCCTCAGAGGCCTGAACATGGGCTTTACACCCCAGCTTTCTAACCCAGGGGTGCCCAGCTGGGCCGCCCAGAGCTCTAGCCAGGGGCCCAGGGTGCCCTGCAGCTCGCTACGCTGACCCCAGACACCCAGCCCCTGGGTAAGCCAGGCTGTGCAGGCCCTGCTGGCCCTACTTCCACAATCGGTCAAGAACCTTGAGCTCCTTCTGGGGGGCCGCGGGGGACTGCCTGGCTCCACCGACTCCTGCTCAGACAGCTGGAGGGACCTCAGATGTGCAGACGGGAGGGGTCTTCTAGGAGCTCGGCCTGGGTCCGGAACACAGTCCTGGTGGCCTGGAGACACCCTGGGTTGGACATTCACCCACCTGCATCTCCTCCTTCCCGGACTTTGGCCACAGCAGCCCGCACCAGCTGGTCAGAGTGCCCCCACCAGGTTGGAACACCAGGCAGCTGCCTGTGGTTGGAGTGGGGACCCTGGGGGGGGGCCGCAGCTCCCCGTGGATGTGAAGGCTGCTGCTCACGACCGGGGCCTCTTTCTTCCTACTCACCGTTTCCTACGGAGCACGGACGTTCCCCCCTCACCCCTGAAGAGTTTCCCCCTGAGTCCGTGAGGGTGACACCCTGACCCAAGGTTGAGGGGCACTGAGGAAGGGTCCCCTCCCGCCCAGGCCTCCTGGAAGACAAAAGCACCCTCGGTGACCAGGACCAGGCCAGATGCCACGATGTGCCAGGTCTCCGATGCACGGCTCTGTCTGAGGCCCGTCGGCTTCCACCCTGCGTGGTGCCCACTGAGAGGGCTGTGCGAGGGCCTGATTGACCGGGCTTGCGGCCCACCACTGTCTGCCCACCGGCTCTGCCTTTGCTGTCATCCCAGGGAGCGGGGGAGGGAGGCCCTCACCTCCCAGCACAGCTCCCTGAAGCCGAGTCACTCAGGCCACAGAGAGTGGGGAGCTCCATGAGCAGGTCCTTGCTGTGGACCCTGTTACCAGGAGGAATGTGGATTTGGGGAGGGATCCCCACTCTCATTCTTTCTGGAAGACCCTGGCCAGGCTCCGGGGCTGGAGGGCCATGTGGGAACTGCCCGCCTGGACTGTCCTGGCCAGGGTGGCGACGCCTGTGTGCATGCAGACGCAGGTGACAGGAAGGACAAAGGAAAGTGCTCAGGGGCCTTCGGAGCTTTGGGCTCCACTCCAGCCTCGTCCACTCTGACGTCACCACCCACTGAGGGACAGGGATGCCGGCTGCCCAGGTCACCTGGGGAGTGTGTGTTGAGCCTGGCGTTGGTTCCAGGCAGTGACCCCAGCCCTCCACATCGTCACCCTGGCCCGAGCTCTGGGGGCCTGTGAGGCGGGTGGCCATCCTCGTCAGGTGTGTCAGCTGAGCACTGGGGGCGTGGTCCGTATTTCCAGAAATAAGCGGGTGGCCAAATGACCAAGGTTTGTGCTCTCTAGCAGCTTCCTGTCCCTCCTCTCCCTCAGGTCTGTGGCATCCCCCACCGCGCCCCCGGGAGGGAGGGAGGGAGGGAGGGATTCCCCTGGGGTCTGTGTCCACCCCCGTCAGAGGGGAAAGGCTGGCAGAGGCATACACTCAGGTTCATCTCAACTCTCACTGCCTCTCCCTGACCCCCAGCTGGCCAATCTCCTCCGGGACTCGTCCTCGTTCCCAGGAAAACCATTTCCCGAGGGGCAGCTGGTGGTCCCGTCAGCTCCCGGGAGTCAGGAGCTTCCAAAACAGCTGCAGGTACAGAGCGTGTGATGTGTTACATGTAACCGTGCATGTTCTGGGCACGAGTATGTGTGCACATGCTTTTTCACATGGGTAAGCGTGTGTGTGTCCATGTGTAGGTGTGTGTGCACATGTGCATGTGTGTTGGACACACTCGTTTGGCTCGTCCAGCCCCTCCAAGCAGCCCTGGCTTGCACCTGAGCCAGGTGACGCTGTCTTAGCAGCAGAAGGCGGAGCCAGGATGGGCGCTATCTCCCTCACCCCAGAGCAGAACGCCATGCGGGAGGAGGCAGAGCTGCTCTTTTTCTCTTTAGCTGTCGGGGACAGGAGTGGAGCCGTTGAGCTGTTGCCCCTGCGGTCGGCCCAGCACAGCTGGCCCTACCACCGTCTGTCCTAACCGAGGAGGCGCTGCCCCCTGGCGTGGGACTCGATAGGCGTCCCTGCAGGCACATGGGGACCCCCTTTCCAAAGCCAGCCTGGATTTCCACCTGCCTCATCCTGCCGAGGCTGCTCCCCACAGCCCACGGCTCACGGACCCAGCTGGACGGGGCTGCCCTCTTACAGGGGCTCACGCAGGAACACCCGCATTTCCTACCAAGACATGAAGAAAGCCTGAGGTTCTGGCGGGGACGGGTTCCACCCGGCTCCCACCGAGCCTGACAGACACCCCCAGACACCGCTGGGCCGGCCTTCCCGTTCACCCAGCTCTGCAGGTCAGAGGAGCCCCAAGGGCTGCGGGACCGGCCTCCAGGGTGACTCAGGAAGCTTCGATCCGCCATGGATCTGTGTCCGGCTGTGGCCTGCGGCTGGGCCCCACCCCGGAGGGTGCAGGGCGGGGCTGTTCCTCCAGCCAGACTCCCTGTCCCGGGTCAGGCCCCACAGCCCCACTTCCCACCTGGCCCCCGCCGGCCCAGCACGCAACTTCCACGCTCGACTCAGACAAAAGTCCCTGAAAGCACCTCCAGCCCGGCACATTGCCAGCCCGCCTCTTCCAGCCTCTTCATGGTTGACCGGGCAATCAACAGGCGAGCCTTCGGGCTCCCGGCCCTGCCCAGCATCTCGGGGGCCCCAGCGGCTGCGAGATCTCTGCTCTGGGCCCAGAGCCCTTCTTGTGCAGCCAAGCCTTCAGGGAGGACAGAGTTTTCCAGACCACATGCCCTTGGCCAGTGCAAATTTTGCAGTAAAAATAGAATAGGAAATTCCTGATGTGCTGTCTCATGTGCGACCGTGGTTCTGCAGCCCGAGGACACTCCGTCCCTCCCCCGCGGGGGCTGGCCTTGCCCAGAGCGAGCGGGTCCCGTGGGGCCCAGGGCCTCTGCGCTTTGCCAGCCACAGGGGCTGCCGTGGGACCAGAGCTCTGACCTGCGTTTGGCACCGTGACCGAGCAGCCCCTTGTCCTGGCATCAGACCCCGGGACCTCAGCCCCCACAGTACACGTCCCCAGATGCTCTGCACAGGGGCCGAGGACCCGGTGTCTGCCCGCTGAACCCAGGACAGGAGGAGACTGCCAATGCCAGGCTCAGGGAAGCTAGGCAGGCGGGCCCTCCTTTTGGAGGGCCGGCTCCGTGTGCCCACTCTCTGCATCTCAATGGCTGGGGGTCGTCTAGCTCCGGTAATGAGCACACATGTCTGGCCGTGGCCACATGCCTAGAAATTGTGAATGTGCTTCACCAAAAAAAATTTACACAAATGGCCCCAACTGAAATTCCTTGAAGTTTTGAGGGTCTGGTCTCTCATCTGATGCAGGAACTGTGGCATGAATGAGTGAGTGGGTGGGTGAATGAGTGAGTGAGTGAATGAATGAGTGAGTGAATGAATGAATGAATGAGTGAGTGAGCAGTGGGGTGAGCACCCCACTTGGGCCTGGAGGGGTGGAGTGCCATGTGCCCTTTAAGACCTGGCTCCGGACCCCTCACGTGTGGAATGAGCCGCAGGCTTTTCCACCACAACCCTTTCTTCTGTTAGAAAAGTGAGTGCCCTGTCCCAAGTCCTGCTTCTGACAGCAGTGCCCCCTTACTTCCATTTCTGCTGGGTGTTTAGTTTTTATAGCCTCATGCAGGACCCCCTGCTCCACTCACAGTGGAAACGGCAACAGAGTTCCCTGCTGTGGGGACTCCCAGCCTGGTCAGGGAGAAAGGCACAGAAGCAAATCAGTCCAACTCAGGGTTCAGACTTCTGCATCAGCCCAGGCCCCAAACTCTGCGGGTGCCCAGAGGGGCAGATGGTCTTCAGACACCTCCATGGGGCAAGTGCCGCTGGGTGGACAGAGGCAGGTGGAGCGCAGGTCTTCCAGCAGGTGCTCAGCAAGGACCTGGACGTGGGGTGATGGGGGTGGGGGCACAGACGGGTAGAGGTGGGCACGCCCCTGAGACCACGCAAACCTGTCCAGGTCCCCGGGTCCTGGCAGATCTCAGGGAGACGGACAGTGTGACCCTCGTCCCAACGAGTGTGTGCACCAGGTCAGTGAGTCCGAGGGGGTGGGACAGGAACGTGGACGTTGACCCCTGGGGCCGCCCACCATCCTGCCGGCTCATGGCCCACAGCGGCACAGTCTGAGCCCGGCTGGCTGCAGGAGGCTGGAGCTTACCCACTGAGCAGCCCAGCCGTGTGGCCCTGGGGACAGATGTCCTGTAGAAGGACCCTGCTTGTGTCTGTATCCACCCCTGTCAGGCTCCCAAAACCTCCACGCTGTCCAGTTCTCACGGCAGGGCCTCTGGGAATGAGCCAGCAGAGACGGGCCCTCTACCCAGAGGCTGGCCTCCGACTGTCCTGCTGGGCGGTCCCAGGTGGGCCCCCAGTATGCAAACCCCAAGGTCCATTTCCATTTCCACTTGAAAGTGGACCCTTCGGCCCCTGAGACCGGGGTTTGGACGGGCATCAGCAATGTGAGGTGACCTCCCGAGCCTGTGTGGGACCTGCTCACCCTGTGATGGGCAGGGGGGTGCAGAACGGGCCCATTTTGCAGATGGAGAGACTGCAGCTGTGGGGTAGGACACAAGGAATATGCTGGGAGTCTCAGAGAAGTGCCAGAGCCTGTGGCTCCTGGAAAGCGTTTCAGGTGACACAGGCGGCCCCGGGAAGGCAGCGGGGCATCTGCAGTGGCAAGGTGAACGTTCACTGGGAGTTCACTGCCAGGCGCTTCCCCTGGGCCATGGGAAAACCGCAGGGAGCAGTGAGCAGCCGGGTCTGTCCCCGGGTGGGACTGGGGGTCGGGCCTGGGGAGCCCAGCACCGGAGGCCGAACTCCCTGAGGACGGGTGGGCAGGGCAACGTGGGGGCCCACAAAGGGCTCAGGGCCACCGCCCACCTCCCTGGGAGGGAGGGGCCAGGAGATCGAGGGGTGGGCTCCCGGCTCCCGTCACCCCCACCCCTGCCCTGATCCCACCTCACTCACCCCTGACATCTCACCCCTCAGGAGCCTGCACACTCCCTCCCCTGCCTGCTGACTGGAGTCCACACGTCTCCCCAGGGGAGGTGGCCTTCGCTCGGGGTTAGATGGAGGGTGGAGAGGAGGGCTGGGCTGTGGGAACCTTGGGCCCAGACCCCGGGGAGGGAAGAGCAGAAGGGGGGTGGGCCTGGGAGTGATTGGGGACCCAGAGGAGGCTCAGGGGGGTGGGCAGCCCCGGAAGGGGGACTTTGGGGTCTGGAAAACCCCAGGACAGGGACCTCAGCGGGCGGGCCTCAGGGCTGGGGAGGCCTGGTGGGTGGCTGGCTGGCAGCTCCGTGGGAAGAGGATTTTCCTTTTTTTCCAGCTGGAAGTGAAAGGAGCCGGGGTTAGCGGGCTGAGGCCCCTCTGGGTGGCTGGTGCAGAATTCGGGATGCAGGAAGGAAGGCTGTGGGCAGGCGGCAGCTTGCTGGAGCTGGGGGCTGGCTGCCTAGCTGGGCGAGTCGGGACAGGCCGGTCACACTGGCTTCCCCCTCCGCCCCCAACTTGCAGCCGCCCCCCTTGAAGCTGTCCCCGGAATTCCTGGCTTCAGTCTGCTGTCCCTGGCTTGCCTGCGGGTGGGGCAGGGGCCCATGGGGGCAGGCGTCTGTAGCCAGTGACTTAAGGAACCTCTTGTGTCCACCTATGAATGGCCCACTGCCTGAGCTGTGGGGACTGAGGGCCAGGAACACAGGCTGGGCTCCTGAGGGGGCAAGCAGATGGCAGAAGAAGGTGGGGCCGCACACAGGTGCTCCCTGGGGCCAAGGGACAGGCCAGTGGACAGATGGACAGATGGATGGGCCATGGGTGGGCAGGTGGGTGAATGACCTGTAGGTGCTGCAGAGCTTTGGAGACCATGTGGACAGATACAGCTGGAGACTTCTGTCCAGTTCAGCAGGGTCCTCTGTGGTGCCAGGTGCCTGGGAAGGGTCTGCCTGAGAAACGGGGACCAGGCTTTGCTGAGGGGAACTGGCTACAGCCCAGCATTTTCTGTCTCTCATGGCAACCCATGTGCATGCTCAGCTGACACTGAAATAGCTCCGGCAAGGACGGTCCTCACCCCCTTTCCTGGGGCAGATGGGCGTGGTCAGCAGTGCCCCTGGCCAGGCTGCAGACAGGGGCCACGGTGGGGAGGGTGGGCCACTGCCCTCCAGCCTGGCCAGGGCTGTCCTGGGAACAGCCCTGGGGGTTTGGCCCCCTCACAGCAGGTGGCCCTGGTTGAGACCTCCCTGTCGGGCTGGGATGGTCTCCAGACCCTCATGGCTGCCAGGGCCTGGTCCATTCTCGGGAAGTGGCTGTCCAGATTGGGTCACAGCTGGGGGCAGGGGGACAGGACATCAGATGCAGTGGCAGCGCCACCCTCGTCCAGCAGCCACAAGGCCTCTGTCTGCACATCAGCCCCTGCCCCCTGCCCTCTGCACCAGGCCTCTGCTCTGAACAAGCCCCTGACCTCCCATCACCTCCACGAACTGGCAGTTCTCTGTCTCTGAGCCCAAATCTCTTGGGGGAGAGGGCATTTCATTGTCCTGCTTGTGGCTGGGAGCCTGGGCACGCCAGTTGTGGGTGCTCAGGGGCCTCTGAACGGGCTGTGTTGAAGTCCCTGTCCCTCCCAGCTCTGCCATGGTCAGCAGAGGGCTCCAGACCAGAGCCCAGCACCCTGGGCACCCAGCTGACCTGCCCTGGCGCCTGCCCATGCTCAGACAGACCGAGGTGCCCGCTGCAAGGGTCAGTCCACCGGGAGCCTAGACACCGGGTGACAGCTTGTCCTGGGTTTGTCTATGTTTCTGAATGAGATGAGCATCTCAATGGGGGACAGGGCCAGGCAGACACCCGCCCCATGTGGGTGGCCTCCCCAAGTCCTCCAGATCCCCAGCAGGACAGTATCAGTGAGAACCCACAGGCTCTGCTTCTCTACAGAGCCCTGACGGCACCCCTGCCTTCAGAGTCGCAGCTGCTGCCTGTCCCATGGTGCCCTCATGGAGAGCAAGGCGCGAGCCCAGGCCCTGCATTGGCAGGGCAACTCTCGTCCTCACTCAGGGTTTTGAACCGTGACTGAGCCACGGCTCCTAGAGCTGAAGAAGCCAAAAATGTGCCACAAGAATGGAAAAGAGCTCCCACCCGCCATGGCCAGGCACCCCTGCTCTTGGTGCCCAGCTCCCCCAGCTACCTCTCTCCAGGAGGGCACTGCCCAAGCTCCACATGCTGAGGCAATTTGAGTTAGTTGAATTTCAGTGACGTGAAAACCGGGTTCCAGTGTGTGTGGTCGCACCTGCCCAGTGGTTCCTGTACTGGGCAGCACAGACCAGGACCCTTCTCCATTCCCCACCCCCGCCTGGCAGCTCAGCATCACCCACAGCAACAGCCCTGGTTGAGGCCAGGGGGTGGGTCCCAGCACCGCTTCACATCTAGGATCTCAAGACCCCACACCGTCCTGAGAAAGGAGGGGGGACCCTCATGCTGCGGAGCAACAGAAGGGCCTGGGGCCAGTGGAAGTTGTGGGGCTGAGACCACAACAGAATGGACGTCTCCAGACGGGCGTGGTAGAGAGACGGTGGCTGCGGGTGGAACCAGTGAAGCCGAAGGATCGGTCGGGGTGACCCTGCGCAAACCACGGGCAGGACATGGGCTGGAGCAGCAGAACAGACAAGCGACCATCAGATTTCCACAAGCTGGTGGAACCAAAAGTGTCTGAACAAGCGAAGGCCAAACGGGCGACAATGAAAACAGAGCACATCGTGGTTTGTGGCTGCACGCAGAGGGAAACATGTAGCCCTCACGTCAGAGAAGAGTCCTCACTCCGCTGCACGGTCCCGCTCCTAGAAACCAGGCCGGGAAGGACGGCATCTGCACGCAGCCACGGGGGCAGGCGGGCGCACCAGAACAGCACAACGGCAGCGAAAGGGGGCAAAATCAGCAAAACCGGTGACCTCCATGAGACCAACGAGAGCGACAGGAGAGCGGACACAGCCACCACCCAGGGGTCACACGGCTGTCACCCCACAAGGATGACGGGAGACCATGAGTAGCGCTGTCACAGCCGAGGAGGGTGTGGCCGACTCCCTACAAAACACAGACTATCGATACTCAGCAAAGACAAAACCGGTCATTTGAACAGTCCTGTAGCCATTAAAGAACTTGAATTGGTAATTTAAAAGTATCCCCCCCCAAATCCCCTGGATCTGATGGTATTACTAAAAAAATTCCAGCAAACAGTTGAAGAAGCAGCAACATGAACTTTACTCAGTGTCGTCCGGAGCATGGAGAGAGGTGCCCTTCCCAAAGGGTTTCGCTCACGAAGCTGGCATTGTCCTGGCACCAAAGCTGGAGGAAGACAATAGAAACAGCGTTCATTCAGGAATTAGAAGGAAAAGCGTCCAAAAACACCAGACAAGCCAGCGGAGCCCGAAAGCCTGTGACAGCGCCGTGCGTGGGGGCGGCGGCTGTGTTCCAAGCCCGCAGGGCGGCTGGCCCCTTCCCGTCACAGAAGAGGGCTACGCTGGTCTCCCGCTCAGCGGCCTGGCCAGCCAGGCGGTCACAGACCCCTGACAAAGCTGCCTGCCCTCCCTCCCAGGCCGACTGAGGCCCTCTTCACCCTGCCCCCAGCCACACTGGCCCGAAGTGGACAGCGCAGGCGCTGGTTCCCTTTCCCACGGGCGTCTGGGGAGGATCCCAGGATCGCTGGGCCTCGGCTCCAACACCACGGGGACAGGACAGTTCTGGGCAGAGGGAGGGGCCTCCCGCCTCCCACGGGCGCCCTCCCGCTCAGAGAAAGACAAAGACGCCCAGAAGGGACAAAAGGAGGACCCAAGAGGACCCGGGAGGGCCTGACGGTCCACAAAACAGTGACCTGGGGCGGGGGGAGGAGACACGCAGAGAGGCAGTGTCACCACGTGCCAGGACACCGGGGCGAGCTCTTTAGGCAGCTGCTGACCACAGGGACAGGCAGCTCTGAGTGGACTCGGCCTGAGGCGGGGTCACGAGGACCCTGGCGCCACAGTGGTGGACACAGGACGCGATGCGTGTGTGGAAACGCTGGCTCCATGGCCATGGGCAGAACCTGACCTCCAGGGCACGATGAGGGCGCAGCAGCACAGGCCCCTCCACGTAACCACAGACCGGAAGCAGACTGCAGGGGACACGGCAAGCGTGTGGTGGGGGTCCAGGGGAGCCCCGTGCGCTCTGTTTTCCTGCAACCCTGAAACTGCCGTGAAAAGTCGGCTCAGGAACCTTACAAAGCCTCCTGGAAACCACGGTGCACAATTCCGCACACCCGGTAGAACGGTTGACACGAAGACAGACATAGCACATGCTGGTCAAGGTGGGGAGCAGCTGGAGCCCCCCGCACCGCTAGAGGGCGTCTGCACCCGTTAGAGCCTGCGGGGGCTGAGGAGACGCAGGACCCCGCAGATCTCCACAGGAACCTGCACTTCGATCGTCAAAAGAACAGCGATGTTTCAGGCGTCGCACCCACAACTGCCCGAAGTCCGAACCAGGAGCACACACTGCACGGGCCTGTTAGCACCCAGTGTAGAGTGCTCCGGTCCCAGTGCTGCGGTCGGGCTGGGCGTGGCTGGGGTGCAGGGGAGGGGCGGGGGACGGGGAGCAGCCAGCACCCCCACCCCCCAGCCCCAATCCCTGGGGGGCAAGGCAGCCAGCCAGCCTCTGAGAAGATGCCTCGGCTCTGCCTTTAGGTCCAGGTCCTCTCTGCAACGCTCCCCCCACCACCGCGCCCCACCATCCACAGTGGAGGCCAATGGTCTCTCTGGGGAATTTGCCTAAATGGGCGAGGACTTTCTGAACCAGACTTCAGAGAGGAATTTTTTTTCTCTCAAAATAGAGAGGAATTGGCTGTCCAGGAGTTAAAGATAGAACCCTGTGGCAAGGCCAAAGTCTGAGTCCCTGTCCAGGCTGGCCAAGGAGAGGGGTGTGGATGGCTAGCCACTGCTGCTCTGGGGACCTGCGGCTGCCCCAGGTCACACGGCCAGCACCCCAGGGTGCTGGGGCCAGTGCTGAGTCAGGACTCAGCAGTGAGACATGTGTTCATCGAGGGAGAGAGGACTAGGGGCTTTGAGAGGCCTTGGTGAGCACAAGGTCGCCTTCTACAGAGGGGCTCCAGAGGGCTTCCTGGAGGAGGGGACCAAGTGGAGGTTGCAGAGGACACTGATGGGCAACAAATCGCCCTTGGCATGGGGCCTATCACTCGGGAAGTCCCGCAGGCGGTTGCCTTGGGGCCCAAGCAGGTAGGGCCCTGAATGTCAGCCGGGGGTGCCTTTTCTCTGTGTGACAGGGATGTTGGGTGAAGGTCCCTGCCAGGGCGCAGGGGTCACAGGAACAGCTGACCAGAGCCGGGAATTGGGGTGGTCACCTCTGGGGTGGGGCAGGTTCAGCCCAGAGTGGGAATCCGCCAGCACTCAGGGCAGAGGCAGCTTGGAGCTGAGCCTACAGACCTAGGACAGGCTTCCGGCCACCATCATAGCAGGGACAGGGTCTCTGTGCGGGAGGCCTCAGAGTGAGAAGCACGTCCCACCAGGGTCCCAGTGGGGGCAAGACCCCCAGGCCTCAGGCTGTCCCTCCAGGGAGTACCTGGCAGGGCCAGGCACCTGAGCCTGCCGCCCTCTGAGGGCACTGGTTCCCCCTCAGGCCACTGCTCCCTGCAAAGCTGAGCACCTTCTCCCCGAGCCAGACTGGGAGGCGGACACCCCTGGAGGGGCCCAGAGCTCCTGGGAGGAGGGAACAACGGGGAGGGGCTGGCCTGGCCTTGACTCCTGTTTGCCTCGGGGCTGACTCCTTGCCCGCAACACCTCTGCACCTGGGACCCCCAGGACTTGGCGTCGGTGAACCCCCAGAACACACCTTTGTTCTGGGTGGGCAGAGCTGGGTGGGCAAACCCATGTGGGTGGTTGGCCTCTGCCAGAGCCAGCACTGGAGGCGAATGGCCCCCCTTCCGGTGAGCCCTCGAGGTCGGAGCCCCAGGTGCAGCTGCCCGGGCTGGTGCATATCCACAGGGGGCTGGCGGGCTGATGGAGCCCCTGTGTCTGCCGGGGTTGCTCTGGGCACAGGACTCGCCACCCTCGTGTGTCGAGGAGATGGAGGCTCAGAGACACTCAGCCTGCTCAGGCCACACGGCAGCATGTGGGGGAGGGACTCAGATCAACCCTGCCCCCGATCCCATGGCCTTCAAGGTGACTTGTGCGCACTGGTGTGGGCTCGGCCACCCACAGACGGTCAGTGGGCCTCTCTGCGTGTGCGGACAGCACTTTGACAGAAAAGTTACAGAACTTACAGAGCAGCTGTCTACCCAGATGGGCTGGGAAGCACTTCTGTCCAGGACCCTCCTGGAGTGGCCACTGCTCCCACCCCGTCATGGGCACATCTCTGGCCGCCACCCCGAGACTATGACCCAGCGGCACCTACCTGGGGTCGGCAGGTGCGCTCAGAGGAGGTGGTGGGTCTGGGGGACAGGGGACCCAAGGCCTGAGATGCAGCAGGAGCTTCGGGACCCGTGTCCCTTCCGCTCCTCACACTCTGGCCTTTGGCCTGAGCCCCTGCACTCTGGAGGGGCCGCACCTCTTTGGGGCCGTGCCCGCCCTCCCCGGAGCACCTGTGCCCCCATCTGTGCCTGTCCCTCCATGAAGCAGAGCCCAGAATTCTTTGAAGCCCCAGCGCCCCCCTCGCTCAGGGTCTGGACCCAAGATGGGGCAAGAACCAGCTGTCTGAGTTTCTGGAACCCAGCAGGAGGGGGGAAAGGGGTGGACGGCCAGCTGGTGTTTTGAAAGGATGCAGGCCGGCAGCCCCCACGGGGGGCAGGGCACGGCCCGCAGCCAAGCCTCCTCCCCGCCCTGGAACCCCTCGGGCTCCAAGCCTCTCTCCCATACTCACCCTCCCAGGTCCAGACCACCCTGGTACCCACCAAACCTGCCTGCCCGACAGCTGCCTGGGTGGGGTGAGGGGCTTTCAGAGGACTGGCCCTGGGCCTGACCCCTCCCCCCAAGAAGAGCCCTCAGCACCCCCACCACTCCACCCCCTATTAGGGCTAAAACATTTTCTCCAGCAGGCCCTCAGAGAAAGCAGGCAGCGAAGGACCTCCTGGAATATCCAGATTTTCTAAAGATCAAAAAAGAAAAATCGAAAAGAAAGGTATTTTGGAAACATCTAATGCACCAACTAATTAAGTGTCTGATTGTTAACGAGCTCCCTCACCCAAGAAGCGGGGGCAGCCAGGCCCCTCAGCCACCCTCCGTGGAAGTTGGACAGACAGTTTCTCACGCCCAAAGCATCGGCCACAGATCAAAAGACAGACAGACTAGAACATGTCACACTGAGCGACTGCCTTGCATGGGAGCAATGGACAGAGCGAAGGGGGCCACAGAGTGGGAGAGAGCGTTCGCAGATCGCACGGCTGACGACAAGCACCTGCAGTGGCCTCCCGCGGCCCAGCGACAGAAACCACGCAGCCTGTCCGGAAACAGGACTCGGACCTGCCACCCCCTGGGGGTCGCGCGGCCAAGGCACGCGGCCAAAAAGCCTGCGGAACGGCGCTGCACATCGCGGGTCAAATCGAGCAGGGCTGGGTAAATCAGGCGGGGGGTCGGGCTTGACCCTGTCATTTTAAGTGGGAGGACAGGCCAGGGAGGGTGAGAGGGCGACGTCCAGGAGAGCCGGAACCAGGGGAAGCACCCCAGGCCTGGAAAGGGTGATGTATGGGCACCAGGGAGGGGAGCAGCCCCATTGTCTGACGCTCCAGCCCCCTGTGACCCCAGGAGTGGCTGGAGGCTGGGCTGAACCTCTGGTGGCCCTCCTCCCTGCCTGGATCCAGTCCACCTGGCACTGGGGCGGGGGCACCTGGCCCCCCGAGAATAATGCGGGTGCTTGCACTGATCCAGGCTCCAAGGAGGCCCAGCCCTGGGAGGTGGTCCGGGGGAGGCCAGGAGTGCTCACCTGGAGAAGCAGCAGGAGACCCCACTAATCCCCTGCAGGCAATTAGGGGCCCGATCGGGTTTCAGAGCACTCAGGAGGCTTTCCCAGGGCCCAGCCTGCCCTCCGGACCTTTGAAGGCCGGACCAAGGTGCTTTCAGGGTTGTCCCCACGGCTAAGTGCAAAGAAAGGGGAGAAGGCGCCGCCCCCCTTGGCGAGCACTGGGGATTAGCCTCGGCTGTCCAGCTGGCTCCTCGCAGGCCCTAGCCCTGTGCGTGGCCTCGCCCGCCCAGGGAGGCCCACCCGCCAGGCCCTCCAGGGCTCCTGTCCCAGGGTACCCCACCCCCACCCCCGGCAAGCCAGTCCCCCCCTCCCCCACCCGGAGCTGGAGTGTGAGCAGCACACAGTCCCTGGCGTCAGATAAGACACAGAGGGTGTTCCCCTCTCACAGGGCCTGCTCTGAGGCTCGGCTGAGTCTGGTCTGTGGCTCTGTCTGCAGGGAGAGCCAGCCCTGCCCCAGGAGGTCGGGTGTGGGGAGGGGGTGCTGTGGGCACCTCCACCACAGCCCCCACCTTCTGCCCCCCAGGGCTGGCATTTTTGGCAGGATGCTTTGGTGCAGGTGAGGCAAAATGCACCCGCAGGCCCAAGATCCAGGCTCGGCTCAGCCCACGTTCCTCCAAATGCTCAGCCCACTCAAGTGCGTAAGCCCACCCTGCTCAGCCTGGGGAAGGGGCAGGGCAAGGGCCTGGCCCCAGACAGACAGAAGCAGGGGACCCACCTGTGCAGAGACCAGAGCCTCCTCCGGAGGCTTGGCTCACCCTGGAGACCCCAGGCCCTTAGAGCTCCCAAGGGACAGCCCTGGACACCGAGAGCCATCAGCCCTGCTTCTCTGTGTCAGGTCGGGGGTGGGGGTTGAGTTATAACCCTGAGCCTGCTGTGTGTGTGAGTGTGTGTTCCCATGTGCCCTGTGTGTGCGTGTGCCAGGCAGCAGGGGCGACCTTTGTCCTCCGTCTGCCTGCCTGTCAGCCCCAGGCCGGCTGTGCCCACAGACCGGCCTCAGGAAGTGGGAAAACAGCCTGAGCTCCCAGGTGTCAGCCAGGGTGTGGTGACCGCAGCCTCTCGTCACCAGTTTCCCAGAGCGACGGCTGGAGCTGCCCACTTCAGAGCCCCTGCAGCGTCAGCTCTGCAGGGCCTGGGGGCACCGTCTGGGTGGCGGCGGGTCCGGGTGACGCCAGGGGAACGAAGACCCAGGGATTTTAAAGCGCTTTTCCTGGGAATCTAAGCTTCTGCAGGGTCCCATCTCTCCCCAGGCCCGTGGCATTCAATATGGGCTGGGCCAATCATCGACCCCTTTTTTCTGGACCAGCTGGGCACCAGCAGGGAGGCACTTAAACCTCGGTGAGACACACACCAGGCCTGACTGGCTATGTTCCCCAAAACCACACACCAAAGCCTGACCCCAGGCACCATGTCAGGAGGCAAGCAGGTCAGGAGGGTGGAGCCTCAGGGAGCCCGCTGTCCACTCTCGGCCCCAGAAAGACACACCCCAGGCTGTCCATGCCACCAGCACCCACTGAGCGCCAGCTGGGCGCCGGCTGGGCGCCAGTAGCTGTGCCAGGCGCCGGAACACTGAGGGCCACACTCCTCACTTCCAGGCAGGGCCCCCCAGTCTGTGCCCTGACTGCGAGGGGCGACAGAGGGAGAGCCAGAGGGTCTGGGCGGAGAACAGGGTGCGAGTCCCAGCCGAGGTCGTCCCCACCCGTGACTGTGGGCAGTCGCTCACACCCTCGCTTTTCCCATCTGTGCAGGGGGGGAACTGGTCACGGCGGCCTCACTGGCTCAGGGAGAGGGCTGATGGGAAGGCGGGAGCCACAGCGATGCCGGCAGAGTCCCCTCCGGCCCTGGGCCTTGCACTCCTGTCCCACCCTCAGTCCTCTGGCTTGGGGAGGCAGGGGCCTGCCCCTCCCAGACATGCTGGGAGGAAAAGAAGGGATTCTGGCAGGAAAGAAGCTGATCCAGTGGTTTCCATGACAACAGCAGTGCAAAGCCCTGTCCACACTTTATAACCACAGGGGCCAAAGTGCAGTCCAGGCCACAGAGGCACTGTGGGTGTGAGTCTAGAGGTGGGGGGAGGTGGGCAGAAATCCTGGGGGAACACGTGCCCCCCTGGAATAAGGGGCCTTGTGTGGACGTGTCACATCTCCTGGGTGCCGGCTCCAAGCACAACTCCCTCTCCCTGTCACCTGCCCCCTTCCCCAGGTGAGAAAAGCAAGGCGCAGAGAGATCACCCACTCTGCGGTCACACGGCCAGTGTGTAGTGACAGCAGCCTGCTGTGTCCACGGGGCTGTTGGGACCGCCAGAGCTGCAAGCAGATGGACCAGGACTCTGTGGCGGGAACCAGCTGAGCCATCGGGGCAGCTGAGACCCAGGACAGCGCTGGGGATCACAGAAAGTCACCAGCCAGCTCCTCGGAGCAGAACTGTGACACCAAAAGGGATCAGATGGCATCCTCGTCCCTGCTCCTGAGCGCGTGACCTTGGCTGGAGGTGGTGTCTTTGCAGAGGTCCTCAGAGTGAGATGAGGTCACTGGGTAGACCCTGGTCCAGGCAACAGAGACCCCCCCTCGGAGACGCCACGTGAAGCTGGGAGTGCAGACACCGCCACAAAGGAAGGAGCCACCAGCTGAGAGGCTGGCGCTGCCTCCCACAGCCTTCGGGTCCAGCCTCAGAACTGCGAGATATGAGTGTCTGTGAGCTGGTCATGTCTCGGCCCTGGGAAGCTCTGAGGCTGCTGTCTGGATGCTCAGCAGGTGTGCACCTGGGCACTCACCTGGTAAGAGAGCGGACAAGGAGGCCCAAGGGGGCTTTAACCCTGCAGAGCTACGGTGACAGCCAGACTGGGCCCATGGGCTTCAGCAGGGACCCACCGGGCATCCACCAGACCTTCAGGGTCTCTGCCAGGAGCACAGAGCAGAGCAAGGGCCGTCTCGGTTCAGCCTGGTGGACATGGCTCCCAGCCCCTGGCTCACCCAGCCTCCTGAGAGCACCCCAGCCTCACTGGCAGGCCTATCCTGGGGGACACTCGGCAGATGAGGGGCAGTGCTCACAGGCTGACTCAGCACAGCCCAAGTGGGGGCCAGCAGGGCTCCTGGCCAGATCTTCTGGCACAGAGTCCTACACCCTCCCCTATGACATGGTTTCCAACAGCTCAGAGCTCTGACCAGGACAGCACCTCCAAGAACAGGTGAGGTGGGCCTCAGCCTTGCCAACGGAGGTCTGGGCTCGGTGCCTCTGCTCAACCTCCCCGCTGGGGACTTCTCACCCCCACACCTGGGCCACAGTTCTCCCCCGAGTTCAATGGAGCAGGCGCGACCGATGTTCTCGTGGACCCCACCTCCCACCCCTCCTGAGTGAGGGGCTCAGTGATGCACATTGAATACCCATCTGAGCCGTGCCCGAGCACCTAAGCGCTCTGGGATGGGGAGGCGGCGTGGCTAGAAGCACCCGCTCAGGCCCCATCCTGCAGACGGTACCCAAGAAACAGGCCAACCTTTGCAAGAAGAGGGTGTCTGAGTCCAGCCTGTCACCGTCCACAGACCGCGAGCTGGGGAGAGTGGACGCCATGTTGGAACTGTCTCGGGCCCCCCAAGGCCAGCACCAGGCCGGCAAACGTCGGAAGTAAGTGCTTTGGTGGGAGACGGCCCTCCTGGGGCCCAGAGACCAGCAGTCAGGGGAGTCTGGTCCCCGTGCGTTTGCTGCGACCACAGCCTCGTTGCGGGAACTCCCCTTCCGGCTTCTGGGCTACACACCACACATTTTGTAGTGGCAGCTCTCCAGGTGGGCCCGGGACCCCAGCATCTCGTGGGGAGTGGCCGTCGGGTGCTGCCTGCCTCTGAGTCCATGCCCTCGGAGCGCCCGGCACGGTTTTCTCGGGGCCACGTGTAGAACTAAATGCAAATGCAGATGTGAGGGTCCAGCTGTGTTCTCCTAAAGCCCAAACACTAAGGAAATTTACAAAATCGTAAAACAATGCTATTCTCACGATATTTTGAAAATATAGTTATTTTCCTTCTTCTTTTTTAGAGATTTTATTTTATTTTTAGAGAGAGGGGAAGGGAGGCAGAAAGAGAGGGAGAGAAATACTAAATGGTTGCCTCTCACATGCCCCCAAATGGGGGCCTGGCCTGCCACTCAGGCCTGTGCCCCGACCAGGGATGGAACCGGCAACCTTTTAGTTCGCAAGCTGACACTCAGTCCACTGAGCCACGCCAACCAGGGCTAGTTACTTCTCTTTAAAGCAGCGGTTTC